>LGRX02001220.1:43111-55010 GCA_001247695.2 Cymbomonas tetramitiformis | reverse complement strand
AGGGGTGCATGGCTGAGGGAAGGCGCCTCCGGGAGGTCCATGAAGCCCGCGAGGGGTGCGTGGCTGAGGGAAGGCACCTCCGGGAGGTCCATGAAGCCCGCGAGGGGCGCGTGGCTGAGGGAAGGCGCCTCCGGGAGGTCCATGAAGCCCGCGAGGGGTGCATGGCTGAGGGAAGGCGCCTCCGGGAGGAGGTCCATGAGGCCCGCGAGGGGTGCGTGGCTGAGGGAAGGCGCCTCCGGGAGGTCCATGAAGCCCGCGAGGGGGGCGTGGCTGAGGGAAGGCGCCTCCGGGAGGTCCATGAAGCCCGCGAGGGGCGCGTGGCTGAGGGAAGGCGCCTCCGGGAGGTCCATGAAGCCCGCGAGGGGCGCGTGGCTGAGGGAAGGCGGCTCCGGGAGGTCCATGAAGCCCGCGAGGGGCGCGTGGCTGAGGGAAGGCGCCTCCGGGAGGTCCATGAAGCCCGCGAGGGGTGCATGGCTGAGGGAAGCCTCCCGGGAGGTCCATGAAGCCTGCGAGGGGCGCACGGCTGAGGGAAGGCGCTCCGGGAGGTCCATGAAGCCCGCGAGGGGTGCGTGGCTGAGGGAAGGCGCCTCCGGGAGGTCCATGAAGCCCGCGAGGGGCGCACGGCTGAGGGAAGGCACCTCCGGGAGGTCCATGAAGCCCGCGAGGGGTGCATGGCTGAGGGAAGGCACCTCCGGGAGGTCCATGAAGCCTGGCTTCCGCGCGCCCTCCAGCAGCGGCCTGAAGAGGTACGTGAAGATGGCGTAGCTCAAGGGATTGGACTTGGAGCCGAAGTTGTGGCCCTCGATCGGCCTCTCTATTCGCACGGTGTCGTTGTAGTTGCGGACCGGGAACATGTGATTGGATCCGATGTTGCGCCCCTCGCAGCTCCTGAGCAGCACACCTTCCCCCCAGTCACTCCAACGATACCCCCCTCCAGCACCCCGAAGAGCTCCCTCCGCTACCATGAAACCCAGGAGCCCGAAGACATGCATTTGGAAGATGGAAGGGGAGGGGGAAGACCTGAGAATGATATAATGGGCTTGAGTGAACTCTCCAAGCCTCATATGCACCTGGTCGGAGTCGGCGCCCATTACCAGGCACCATGCCGACACCACTTGCGCTGCGCGCAGCAAAGCCACAGCCAACATTCTCTGAGATGCTTGGCCACCAGAAGCCCGCGCCGCATCACACGCCGCCGACTGCACAGCTGGCACACAGATGCCGCATGCTTCTCTGCCTCACACAGCGCTACTCGCAGAGCTCCCAAATGCACTGCAGGATGCCACAAGGTCGCTGATCACTGCCGCAGCACGACAAGCGCACAGCAGGTGGAGCTGAGAGAGGGCAGTACTCGTGGGAATCTTCGCGTAACTAAGGAAGAAGTACACAAAGTCATTCTGCAAAGCCACCACCCCACTTTCAGCGAGCTATGGTATATGCGCCCAGGGTCTCCTCGCATTCTCCCTTCAGCTGCCTTGAGCCCTGGCCGCCACCCAACATCTCTGCGCCTCTGCTTGCACCCCCTAAGCCCCCGACTCCATTTCGCCCAGTCCTGCCACACTTCACAGCCTGCAGCCATCGAAACTGGCAGGCTTCCTCGCCTACAACGACCCTCTTTGTCCTCTCTCCGGGACCTCAGGAAGGATACATGTTGGCAACACCTGTAATCAGCTTTGCCTGGGAAGGCAAAGCTGCTTTCCTTCTCGGGGAAAGCAGCGCGAAATAGCGCCACCATACTTAAGAGGAGTACATGCCGCATGCTGAACAGCCCTCTAAGTGAGAAAGGTGCCATCCGCGAGCTGCGACCCCCCATGTTCTATCCTCGTAATGAAAGGGAAGCTCTCAAGTTTTGAGCATCCGCCTTCTGTTATCATATTTCGCGCGACCGATTGGACAGACTACTAAAGCCCGTCTGTCATCCACCGAATCGGAACAACCACCCACAAGCTCGCTCGGATGCCAGCTGTACCTTGCTACATGTGCTCTTCGCCACGCAACCTCAACACGCGGAGGCCTCGCACGCACCTTCCCACAGGAATCCCTCCCCGGAAGATTCTCCAACAGGACAACCCACAGCCGCTGACTAAGGAGCTTCTCGTCATTGCAGCACGGCGGCCAGTAGTCCGCGAAAGTCACCAGATCCTGCAGCCAGTTCATCCCCGAGAACGTGGCCAGCTTCTCCGGGTTAGCCCCTCCGCTGCTAGCTCTCTTAGGCAAACTCTCCGGCTTCTCCCCAGCCCCCTGCATCTCCTCATGCGACCTCTTCTTCACGGGTTTAGCGCTGTTGCCCTCGGACACGTGCACGCCCGTCACCTCACACCACATCCTGCAAATCACCCCCACAGACTGGACTAGTAACTTATCGAGCACCTTTGAGCGCAACCAGAATCATTTTGGTAACGTCTGTCTCCAAAACGTCTGTCCCCCATCTTCCCCCTTATCACTGCGCACAGGCCTCAGCCCCTGTCCCCGTGCGCGCCCTGTCCCCGGGCGCAGGCCTCTGTCCCCTATCACCGCGCGCAGGCCTCAGCCCCTGTCCCCATGCGCACCCTGTCCCCGGGCGCAGGCCTCTGCCCCCTGTCCCCGGGCGCAGGCCTCAGCCCCTGTCCCGGGGCGCAGGCCTCAGCCCCTGTCCCCGGGCGCAGGCCTCTGCCCCCTATCACCGCGCGCAGGCCTCAGCCCCTGTCCCCATGCGCACCCTGTCCCCGGGCGCAGGCCTCTGCCCACAGTCCCCGGGCGCAGGCCTCTGCCCCTGTCCCCATGCGCCCCCTGTCCCCGGGCGCAGGCCTCTGCCCCCTGTCCCCGGGCACAGGCCTCTGCCCCCTGTCCCCGGGCGCAGGCCTCTGCCCCCTGTCCCCGGGCGCAGGCCTCTGCCCCTGTCCCCATGCGCACCCTGTCCCCGGGCGCAGGCCTCAGCCCCATGTCCCCGGGTGCAGGCCTCAGCCCCCTATCACCGCGCGCAGGCCTCAGCCCCCTATCACACCGCGCACGGTTGCTATCCCCGGGCACAGTGCTCAGCCCCCTATCCCCGGGCACAGTGCCCAGCCCCTATCCCCGGGCACAGTGCTCAGCCCCTATCCCCGGGCGCAGGTTAGCCCCCTGCACCCTGTCCCCGGCAGGGCCCAAAGATTAATAGGAGATGGCACGGCCTTCACTCAACACAACCTCAAGAAACTTTGTGTCGAGAAACTAACGCCCTGTCCTGTTGCAGCCTCCTCCACCTGACTCATATGTCACGTTTGCTGGTTGTACCGTTTCTTCGCTTTCCATTTCCAAGAGAGCTTTTGTTTTGGGGGAAGGCCAATGGTCTGGCTCGCATCAAAGCTTGATTATGGAGACGCCGTACATTGTGCAGTTCACTGCGCCACAGGCCCTATTAGCTGCACAAGAGGGGCTGCCTACCTGATCTTTCCCTTCCAGTAGGGGAATCTGTCCGCACCCTGTTGCAAACCCAATCTCCCTCCATACCAGCCCCCTCCATCGGTGCACCTTCATTTGATACTGTGTGGGCCACAAGCACCAATCAAGAGAAGCCCTCTCTAAGCGCTGCCAACAACATTGGCTGCTCATGCGAATCGCTGGTCATACGGGTCGTGCGGTACAGCGCAATCCACACTTCCTGACACTGCAGATATAACCAACGCATTCCCTTACATTCCGAGAATTTGGAAGCGTGCGACATACGACAACCGCGTCTTGTGTCGTGAAACACCTGCAGGCTAAAACGCATCCACTACACTTCATTCCAACGGCTATTTGTATTTCTGTTATCACTCCCACTGATTCTCAAGGCGCTGCACCCGAACACCACAGCAGACCTGGCAGCGGGGGTCGGCGGACCTTGCGGCTCTCGAGGAACACCATCACGTCCCCGACTGGGTCGCCATCCTTGGGGATCTCCTTGGACTTGGAATTGCCACCCGCAACAAACACCTTCAGATGGAACTGCGGAATAAGCTCTTTTTTCTCCGTAACGCTGCAGGCCGTTAGCCGCAGCGCATCGTACTCCTTATCGGACTCCACTAAGCCGTGCGAGAAAAGGAACTGCGAGAGGCCGGAGAAGATTGTTGCGGCGCTGACGCCGAAAGCCGAGCCGCACGAAACAAGTAGGGTTCCCTCTTGCATTGTCTTGTCCTGACGTAACAGGTGGACCACCCTTCAGGAAAAACGCAGAAAAGTCGGAAAATAATCGTAGTAGCGCGTGACCAAGGTGCCCTTGCAGAACTATAGCTTACTGCAGTCGAGCACTTCTGCCAAAAGAGCCACCAATCCTTACAGTGCGATTGCTCACCTATTGCTTACTGCGATGGGGCAATACTCGCTTACTGCGATGGGGCAATACTCGCTTACTGCGATGGGGCAAGACTCGCTTACTGCGATGGGGAATACTCGCTACCGCGATGGGGCAATACTCGCTTACCGCGATGGGGCAAGACCGCTACCGCGATGGGGCAAGACCTGGCTACCGCGATGGGGCAAATACTCACTTACCGCGATGAGGCAATACTCGCTTACCGCGATGGGGCAATACCGCAGATGGGGCAAGATACCGCATTACCGCGATAGCAATACTCGCTTACCGCAGCAGGGCTCGCTTACCGCGATGGGGCAATACCGCATACCGCGATGGGGCAATACCGCTTACCGCGATCAAAGCCACTGCGATAAAGCAATACCGCCCGCGATGGGGGCAATACCCGCTACCGCGATGGGGCAAGACTCGCATGATAGGGGCAATACTCGCTTACCGCGATGGGGTAATACTCGCTTACTGCGATGGGGCAATACTCGCTTACTGCGATGGGGCAAGACTCGCTTACTGCGATGGGGAATACGGCAGAATACGGCAGAAGGAGCTACCGCTTGCCACGGTGCACAATAAGATGGTACGAAGGTCATGAATCTACGAGCATACACACTAGCCAGCGATTATGGTTAAGGCGGGGCAGTGCAAAGGTCGGTTATACAGGCTGAGAAGGGACTTGGTGCAGCACGCACGTGAGGGAACACGAGGCCTTGCGAGCCACCACCACCATATCTTTGCTCTTGATGGACAGCGTGGATACTGCTTCCCAGCTCCTGCCTCTGGCGGGGTAGATAGGTAGCTTGCGGGATGCCCGCCTCGAAGGATTTCTTCGAGCGCTGCAGCAACTCTTCCCTGATTGCCTCGGCGCTCGGCTGCAATCCAAAGGAAACAAGTAAGCAAGTACCGAGTTGGCTGGTGGCACACACACTCACACTCACATACACTTTCTTCACTAGTGAGCTCCGGAGAACCCGGACAAGTGTCCCGAAATGTGTGTTGTATCCTTTGAACCCTCGTGAGGGCACATAGTGCGGCCGATCCTCTATGGTTAGATGATGCCAAAGGAATCGGTCCAAGGATAAGTTACACACACATATACATAGTGAGCTCCGGAAAATCGGATAAGTGTCCCGAAGTGTGTGCTGAATCCGTTGATCCCCGTTGTGGGTTCATAGTGCAGTCTTCTGTGGTTACAAGGTGCCAAAGGATAAGACATCCACACACCTGTATATACATGTGAGTTTTCAAAGTAAGTCTTGACGGGAGGGAGAGCTGAGTGCTGGTGCAAACCGTCTAAAACAATGATATTATCGAACGCCTTCATGCGTGGGTCTATCAAGCGAAAACAGATCGACAACACAAGAACGAGCACGCCGATACAGTGGTCAAAACTTAAGGTTCGACTTCCGCTATCCGGGTGTCACTTGCAGAGGTGTACGGTGGAAGTTTAGAGACGAATCCGAGGCTAACTCGAAGAAAATTCCATACCACTGCACTCTGGAAATTCGGCCGTGATAAACCGTAGTTACAGGAGGCGCAAGGTCTTTGAAGAGAAAAGCTGCATTAACTGCAAGCAAATTGACTGCACGGAGCAACCAGACTGGACGAGGAAACATTTGTCAACTTCGCAAGTCTGAAGATCGAGAGGCTGGCAGCAGTTTGAATGCGCGTTCGGCAAACCTAATTTTGCGAAGCAGGTAAACACTTATTTGGATTGTGGCCTAACAGGGTCATGGTTTGCGGGTAAGGGAAGCAAGAGAGAATACCAGGTCGTGCTCCAGCATCCAGTCATGGTTGATGATCTCACTGAGCACTATGCGCTTCTCAGAACTTTTACACAACATGCGATTGAGGAGGTCCTTAACACTATCGCCGAGACGCAGGTCAGGGAACTGTTTCCAGAAAGTGTCATTCTTGGGTACGTCCTCCGAGTTGCGCAGCGTTCCAGTGAACCGCTCTCCCGGGTCTTCCAGCAGATAAAGAAGACTGGGCACACTTCTGGGAAGGTCATACGGTGGTGGATATGTACAGTTGTTGTAGATATCCCAGTCAAAGGCATGATCGTATCTTGAGAACGGCATGCGAACCTTTTTGACACAAAGCGAGGTCAGTCCCCTCTCAGTTCGGTTACCCCGACCATGATTCTATAAACTTGCGCTCAAAGCGGCGGTCACAGACTCACAAGCTCAAGGCAGCCGAGCACGTGCGAGAACTTATCTATAGATGAAGACAAAATCCGGGATGCAGCAATTTTCAGAGTGGTCATACGAAGCTACAAGTTCAACCGGCAAGCCCAAACAAATCCGGCGCACAATACGTGTTCACGCCCTATCTGATGGAAAGTCGCCGGATGGTTTCAGGCTGCCCGAGTTGAACGAGTTCTAGCTTTGAAGGAATACGGCTTCGGATCGTGGGGCATGACTCCAAACGTTTCAACCCACATATCAGGGTTCCGTGTATACGATGTGGCAGAAAATAAACCGTGAGCAAGCGAGAAAACAAAGCAGGAAGCAAAACACGTCTGCAAAGAAGGCGCAAACGGGCTCAGATACTAGTGTGTGGGTGGCGTCACGAACAAGACGGTGTCTGAGAATTGAAAACTCGCAGAATCAAGGCTCAGACACTAGCGAGTTGGTTTTTCTTTCGAATACGGAAAGAAGCATAATACAAGCAGCTGGGTAGAATGAGATCAGTAACGCACGCATGGAGCCTGGCCCGGCAGCTTGAGGATACCAAACTTGTCAGCGCCCAGCATCACCAGAAGTATCATACCGAGAGACCACACATCGACTTTTGAAGCGTCGTATTTCATGTCGTCAGGATCTATCAAGAGCTCGGGGGCTGTGTATTCCACTGTTCCAACACGCCACTGACGGTGCCCGGTCGGTGTGTGCGTGCTTTTTGCTACAGCCAGTCCCTCTTTTGTTGGGGGAGCATATATATTGAAGCCGAAATCCGCGAGCTTCACATCGAAGTTGTGGTTGAACAAGATGTTTTCAGGCTGCAACCGGCAAAAATATCGCATTCAAACCACACAATATCGAAATACCATTCACCAAAGAATGCGTACACTTAGGAGAGCGCCGCATGAGAAGATACAAAATTCTTAGATCGATCCTCAGGGTAATACCACAAGGCCCTGGAAGAGCCGATTTCGTGTGCACTCACCTTCAAATCCCGGTGATAAACGCTGTGATTATGCAAGACGGAGACTCCCTTCAAAATTTTGTGCATTAAGTGCCGTGCCATCCTTTCATCGAAACATCTGATTCCTTGTTTCGTGTGCATTACCAATGAAAATAAGTCTCCTCCCGCACAGTATTCCATGACCACTCCGCTCACTGTGATTTCTGCTCCGGCAGCGTTTCTTGCTATAGCGTTTTTGAAGGTTCCCTTTATTTCCACCAAGTTTTCGTGCTCCAGGTTGAACTGCAGTATGCGCTCGACCTCCATCAGCTCACGTTCTTGATAACAAGGCTTGTTATCAAAGACTTTTATGAACACCACTTCCTGATTGCGTATATCTCGTCCCCTGAAAGGTTTGCTATATCCTCCGATATCACCAAGAAAATGGTCAACCAGATACTTGTCATCGATGGAACAATTTACAAGAGATTTTGGGTTTTCAGTACTAAGATCTGGCTCACGTGGCGATTGTGATGCCATTGCCGCTCTCCACCCTGCATGACTATCAGGTAGAAACGAGTGGCCGTGTGCACTCATCTCGTCACCTTGTAACTAGTTAATTTAATAGTTCTCACTCCACTACATAGTTCGTACTGCAGTTTAAATATTTAGAAGAGCGGCGTGTGCAAGACTTCGCACCTTCCACTCATGTTTTGTCGTTCTGATACTTGTACACAGACACAGTCACAGACGAGTACACAGACGAGAGCTCTACTTGATCTTGTGTTGTGTCACAGTTGAACAGTAGTTGTGTCACACGTCTGCTCGTCTCAAGAAAGATCCAAGCAAAACGCTTCCGCAGATGCCAGATCGGTGACACCTCGTCATTTGGAAATGTCAAATGTCAAATGTGCAAACACGAAACAGTTTTAGCCCTTTTACAGCACTCAGCAGTAAGCGTTTTCTGTTTTCTGTTTGTCCATACGATAGAAAACTTGAATACCATGATGGTAAGAGCAGTAGCAGACACTTGTTGCAATTTGCAAATATCAAGTTGTTGGGGGCAGTGATCCCCCATGATTCTACCGTAGAATACAGTCGAGCCCTTTTGATCCGCGCTCCCACTCCTGTTCCTGCTCCTGTTATTGTGCCACATCGGACTGACACCTGACGCTCGCCCATGCTCGCGGCGTGCTCACATGAGCGTGGATCAAAAAGGGTATCGCATCGTGTTGGATTGAAATATTCCACCTCGACCTGGTGCAGCGTCGATCGGGAATATGTGTCACCTCTACGAGAGAGCAGCGAAAAATTTTAAAGCTTTTTGCACGGAATTCAAAATGTCAGATGACAGGTTAGCAAGAGGATCAGGTTTCGGCGAACCTCAACCTGTTATCTCAAGAATAACCAGCGAAAATAACAAGTTCGACCTGCTACAGTATTTTGTATTTTCCCTTGTACAAGATACGACGTGGTTACCGGTTTCCCCCTAGCCGGGCGTCAATGACGTGGAGCACTCAGCGGGCTGTATTTGAAATGGGACAGGGTACGGGCGCTGGGAACTCGTCGAATTGTCCTGATGACACATGATGACTGAATGTCACGGCTGCGTCTATCGCGCGAGACAATGACCACAATGAACGTCGCCGGCAGCAGACGGTGAACACATGTGATGTCACATCGACATCGCGGACACCATTGCCGCTGCGCTGCCGATGCCGTTGCGTGACTGCTTACTCGTTACTGTGACACTCGTTCTTCGTTGACCCATCCCAATCCGCAATTGCATCGTAAAATTCTTCAGCTACAGTACGCAATTTCTTCAACGTTCCGCCGCCTCATGGGGCGAACGGTGCTGTGACTGCTGTGATACACGCAGGGATTTCCAAAGTGCTCGGCTACTTTTATTTTTCAGTTCGCTTATCATAATGTGTAAACTTATGATACTATGTGTGCGCAGGTCATGTCGCAGGTATCCGATTGCGAGGAGGGACGCGCGCTCTTGAGATGTGGAAGTCGAGGTTGGCGAATGCCAACCTTGCTTGGGATGAAACCCAACCATATCGAAAGTATCGTATTAAGATATACATATTTCACGTTTGCATCCTTGGCATCTATGCAAAGTATGAGGAGCATTGAGTGAGCATAAGTCCTAGGCTGTTTTGGTTTTTGGTTCATGGCGCATTCGTGACCTCTTGGGGTGTGGAAGTCGAGGTTGGTCTAAACTAACCTTGCTTGGGATGAAACCCAACCACATCGGACTATCTTATCGCACCTATCTTAGTTAAGTAATGTATATTACAAGTTTGAAGGTCTTTCGAGAACGTTAAGGCGATGGCTGATTTTGTTTTTTGGGGTCGTAATAAATCGTGGAAAACAAAATCAGCCTACAAACTTGTCCTAGCCGTCTGAGGCTCAAACCTTACAGGTTCATTGAGAAAAATGTACCGATGAGATAAGTTCGATGTGGTTGGGTTTCATCCCAAGCAAGGTTGGTTTAGACCAACCTCGACTTCCACACCCCAAGAGGTCACGAATGCGCCATGAACCCAAAACCAAAACAGCCTAAGACTTATGTCCACTCAATGCTCCTCATACTTTGCATAGATGCCAAGGATGCAAACGTGAAATATATACGATAAGTTCATCCCAAGCAAGGTTGGCATTCGCCAACCTCGACTTCCACATCTCAAGAGCGCGCGTCCCTCCTCGCCATCGGATACCTGCGACATGACCTGCGCACACATAGTATCATAAGTTTACACATTATGATAAGCGAACTGAAAAATAAAAGTAGCCGAGCACTTTGGAAATCCCTGCGTGTATCACAGCAGTCACAGCACCGTTCGCCCCATGAGGCGGCGGAACGTTGAAGAAATTGCGTACTGTTGCTGAAGAATTTTACGATGCAATTGCGGATTGGGATGGGTCAACGAAGAACGAGTACAAACGGTGCGCCGAAATTATCACCCGGCCCTCACTGTTAGCGTCGCAATGGGACGATAATTTGTGACGACGGCTCACAATCGCCGAAAATGACAGAATGACGATTTCAGCGATTCAGAGCGGCCGATCAGAACGATTTTTCCCGTTCAGACCTATTTGCGCCACTCGCAACTTCTCATTTTAGTTTTCCGACGCTAAGCGAAAAGGGCTGCAGTCCTTGTTTGACTTGATGCATATGAACCATCTGCGTGATACTAAGCACGCATATGGGTCATATGTTATTCCCAAGACTGTTAGTATCACGGGGGTACCAACAATCTCGGGATCGAGTAAGCCATTCTCAACATTTTGAGATGCCCGCGGGCTTAGCCCTTCGCGCAAAGTTTCCACTTCTCAAGTAAAACGGATTTTCAACGGATTTTCGCTTGTATCTTTAGATTCGCTTTGAGTTAGGTAAAAAGTAAAACAGAATATTGATGCTGAGGCGCTTGCGCATCCGTTGCGCACATCCGATATACCCCCGCACGAACGGGGGTATAGCGGATGCTCGATTGAGCGCTACAAGGTGTGAGGCAACGAAATGAGGCTCGTTTTCAAGAATCTTCTCGCGCTAACACGTAGGACACCGTTTGGAACAATTTGAAGTATCGCTATACTTCCTAAGTGGCATACTAATACATGAAAACTTACTGCGCTTCGAAAAAATGAGTTAGCGAATTTAGGTTGAACATACAGTGCATCGAAAACCCTGAATTTTTGATCTGAATCGGTCATTGCGATCTGGTGGGTGTTTTTTTCGGCGCACCGTTTGTACTGTAACGAGTAAGCAGTCACGCAACGGCATCGGCAGCGCAGCGGCAATGGTGTCCGCGATGTCGATGTGACATCACATGTGTTCACCGTCTGCTGCCGGCGACGTTCATTGTGGTCATTGTCTCGCGCGATAGACGCAGCCGTGACATTCAGTCATCATGTGTCATCAGGACAATTCGACGAGTTCCCAGCGCCCGTACCCTGTCCCATTTGAAATAAGAGGAACGGGGACAGCATTGGGATCGGTTGTCAAAAGGGCTCGAGTGTCACCATAAGGCCCATATGATATCAGATATGATATCATATGCATAATAATAGTCATGCGATCGGTCGCCTTCGTCAAGAATATTGGGCCGTTCAAACAGCAGCAGCAGTGTCCTGGCGTGGGTGAGGAGCACCCCTACAGTATGCCCTAAGCTGGTCAGCGAAGCGCGCGGTCAGCGCTGCTGGTCCATACTGTAGAGAGAGTGGTGAATTCATTCGCACTATATCATATAGTGTTGACATTTCAGCCCTCGATCAATCGAAGCGTTAAGCGTTCAGCCATCGATAAGCATATCACGGTCAACGCATCCTTGCCACATCATCGCACCGAAGGTGCATCTTTCCTCTCATCCGAAAATGGGGGGGGGAAACACACACACGTTTCTCCACATCCACATAATGATAATTTATATTACACATTGTAGGGTGATGAATTAAAAAAAA
>LGRX02001220.1:0-42311 GCA_001247695.2 Cymbomonas tetramitiformis | reverse complement strand
TATTTCACCGTCTCTGTCAGGTTATTGGCCTCACCACTGGCGAGTTTGCTCACGCTTTCGGATTCTTTGATCCCGTACCTTGTGCGGTAACTATCCCGCTTTTCACCAAGGCGTGGTATCGATATTTCGATATTTCGATATTTCGATATATCGAAATATTGATATCGATTGATATCAATTTTGATGCATATCGAAATATTGAATATTGATCGATCGGACGGGCGAAAATATCGTTATTGATCAATATCGTGAATGGAAATATCGATATTGATCAATACTAAGACGGCAGATATTGATATTGATCAATATGACGGCGAGAAATCGCCATATCGATATATTGATATATTGAACGGGAGCGTTGACAGGGTGGCAAATTTTTGCTTCGATCCCGAGATAGCTGTTTTGCTGCCCATTATTGGTCATTTAAACATTTATCCACCCCCAATCCCCCCCCCATCGATTCTGCGATTGCCGTTTCGTTTCCCATGATTGGTCCTTTCTCCCTACCTCTTATGGTCGGTCTCGTAGGATACGCATATGTAATCTTTGAAATGGGCCTAGTGACCGCTGACCAGCACATAATCCTCATTTCCAATTTTCCATCATGGGCAAACGCGGTCGTGGCAAGCGCCCATTACGGGGCGCAGAAGATGTACTGTTTTGCCAGGGGCCTGTTCAGTAATTGGCAGTATCAATATATCAATATATCGATATATTGTGTCTTTGTGTGAACGGTTAACATATTGCTATTGATTGATATTCACCCTTAGAATATTGATATTGATTGATATTCAACCTTGGAATATTGATATTGATTGATATACGGCTAGAATATATTGATATTGATCGATACCCTGAGCCGATATATTGATATTGATCAATGTGATTTTTGAAATATCGAAAAAATATCAATACGCCAAAAACACTTCGATACCACGCCCTGCTTTTCACCAAATTCGGCTGAGCACCTTCGTCCTCTTTGCCGCCATCTTCACCCCGCGTCCCCCTTGGCACCGGGAAATTATTCGAGCACCTTGTCCTCGACCACATCAACCTTCATTCTCGACTACGTCGTCCCCATCTATTTCACTTTACGCTCTGACCAGCAGCACCTCAACAGCAGCAAAATTGGCTTATCGCACGACATTTTTGACGTCACCACCGTCTTCCCCGCGGGAATCTACCCCAGATTGCCTTTTCCATCGTTCGATTTGGTTAATTTTAGCGAAAGTTACGTTTTCGCTTGGGAACCCTAAGTGTTGGGCTCCAGATTTTACAGCTTACAGCGGCCATGGCTTCGTGTCGTCAGCGTGCCCGCATTTCTGCAGTTACCTCCGCGCTGCACGTGATTCGACGACGAGAGCTTACCCATGGCTACGATCTGGTGGTGTCTGGTGGTGCTCATGCACCCGACACCAAAATCGAGTCCATCAACCACATCGTCAACATGAGCTTTGACCACTGCGAGCTCACCCCGCAGCATCCTCCACTCTTCCCTCCACCCTGCGTGCCCCTTGGCCATTGCCTCGGGTGGTGTTTGCAGGTGTTGCATCCCTCATCCCACCACTTTTCCTCTCTGTTTTCGCACTTGTGTGCGGCAGAGTGGAGCCACACCGCATTTTCCACCTTCGCCCCCCTCGGGGTGTCCACGTCCCCGCACTCGCTATGTTGGTACCACACATCGTCGCACCGCATCGCGTGGGCGTTGGATGACGACGTCCTGGCGGCGCTCGACTTCGTCCACCATCGAGACCTACGCCGCCGTCCACCCTCGATTACTTGGGCTAGATTCGCTGGCTGGCCCGTGGGAGTAGTCATCCCCACAGCACATGCATGGGCATAAGCCCCTAGAGCACGCATCTAGAGACCAGCGCGGCGGAGCCACTCTAGCTGGGTTGAAAAAGACCTCTTAGGGTCTCAAAGATGCTTGTTTCTTAGGGTTTTGCCTCTGTGGCCAACCGTAGGATGCTAGCCCCGGCCTTGGCTAGCTTGCATCGTGACACCTCACGCCTTCGGGGTGAGGTGGTGTCATGGAGAGACAGACTTTCGCCCCCCCCATAACTGGGGGTGACTGTCTCTTCCTGTGTCACACCTCGCCCTGTGGTGTCACTTGCATCTTGCCAGCCGACCGATAATAAAACACCCAAGTTATTTTATTATCTCATCTTAGACTGCGAAACCACCCGAGCATCTCGTCCCAGCTTCACAGAGTTTGTGGAGACTGTGAAAACACGCATATAACCCATCGTTGTCCGTTATATCCACCGTTTATTTCACCGTCTCTGTCAGACTTCCTACCTGTACTCAGTAGTTCGACTTCGGTAGCTTAGACTGTGACACACGATATGATTGCCTAGTGACGGCCTCAGAGCTTAGATAGCCTGAGAGTCGTGTATTCATTTCTATCTTTTGATATACCCGATTGCCTCGCTCAAACCCTACGGCGTTCAGCGTTTTCACTGTGTCACTAGGACATTCTAGTAGGCTATAGGCCCACCACTTGCCTAAAGTGGTTTTGATTCAAAGCCACTAAATGGTTGGCTAAAGCTGTAGAGGGGCGAGCGTGGCTGAGTAGGTAGAATGTTGCGGGGCGCCGCGTGTTCGCAACGCAACTGACTGCGTAGATGATGAGGTAAGCGCGACGAGTGGCGGAGGAGAGTATGGAGGAGATGGGTCAGAGAGCGTTGGGGCCCCCGACTGTATGCAGCATCGCGCAGAGTATGGCACCTAGTGGCTCGCGACACGTTAACATGGGCCATGTCAGCGGAATCGACAAGCGCAAGGACCTCGACCCCCCACTCTTACTTTCCGCCCACCCCCGCCGCTCCGCCGACCTCACGGCTGTTAGGGCTAGATAAAGAAGCCCTCAATATATCATACAAAATGCGAGAAAGACAGATCCGCTGTCCGGCTAAGCTCGCTGAGCATCAAACTGATAATCACATAAACAGTGTCTGGCCGAGGCTTTATGCTCTCGGAAACCCAGACAGTGAAGCAAACCTTCTAACACTTCTAAATGTCATTTTTTCGAAAATTCGTCAAATTATGCATAAACGTACCACCCACGCGTGCCACATGCCACGAGTTTACACTTAATTAGTGATGGTGGATTTAACGTTGTACAGATTTCAACGTTACTTGTGGATGCAGTGATTTTATCAAAAGCAATCCATCAGAAATCACCAGATCGGAATATAAAATGGATATGTGTGTAATCCTATCCACCTTCTCCCCCCCTTGAGGAAGTGTGAACACATAGGCAGTCAGTTGCCTATATATTTCATAGCGTATAGCTTACAGCTTATAGTATATAGATTGCAGCTTATTGATGGGAAAGCTAAAATATATACGGCTGTAATATATTATAAGGCTTCACAGAGACGAAAGCTGAAGCCGTGGACTCAGGGTTTCGGATACAGTACTAAGGTGAATATTAGAATACAGAGACTGTTTTAATATTCCCGGCGGTCGGTGATGATGCGGCACGTGACACAGCAGAGAGTCACAACACAATGAGGGGTGACAGCAGAAGGGGGGCAACAGTCACCCATATACTGGGGGTGAAAGTTGCATCCCCCGTGACACCACCTCACCCCGTAGGTGTGAGGTGACCAAATGCAAGTGTTACGTGGGCCTGCAGGATTGTTCGGATCTAAGGGGCCTTTTTCAACCCGACTAGAATGGCTACTGCCGGCGTCATCCTAAAATCTAGCAAGCACATCACACGATCGGGCTTTCTCTTTTTTTTTATCTGTTTCCTTGGCTGTACATTTCGCTGCTCAATGGTTGATGCTAGGCACGCAAGGGACCGTGCGGAAAGCCGGCCAATCGGTGTCGTCGTCGTCCAACTCCATGGCATTGAACGCGGCAGTCGATGGAGACGTGTCAACTGCGGTTGCGGCTGCGGAAGACTCGGTTGTCAATAACTCATCTTCCGCAGGAGGATCGGCGGCACGAAAACCCATGATGGCAACGTCGGCCGCAGAGTCTGGAGCCGGATCCTGTGGAGCTTGAAGAGCCAGGGCCCGCACAGGGGGCGGGGGGTCTGGCGGAGTCGGCCAACGAGAGATGGGGGGGCGGTCATGAGCGGGCTTTGCCGCGTGAGGAATGCGGTCAGGGGCAAAAGACTGCCGGCATGCGTAGGGGCACACACCCTTGGTGGAGGGGTGGCCATCCGTGAGGCCCCAGAGTCGAAAACAGGTGACGCAGGGGAACCCCGCGCCTTCCCACTGCAGGTGCCTGCCGCCCTTCGCCTTCCATGTGCCCTTGGGCTCCACGTAGGCATCGCTGCGGAGCGCCATGAAGGTCCCCACACCACCGCGTCCGCCGCCTGCAGGAGTACGCCCGCCGTTGCCACCACCGGAGGTAGGCGGCGGGGGCGTGGTGAGGCGAGCGAGCCTCCCCTCATCCCGGTGCACTGTGCAGATGCGTAAGGAGAGGGACGAGAAAGAGAATCGCGCACCGGCGGTGAGCTCGCGCAGCACCACCAGATACAAGGGGGTGACGTGAGGGGAGACCGCCGCGGACATCTTCAGCACATGACGAAGGTCCTCCACCCTGTTGACGTCGTTGATGTACGTGGGGTGAAGTTTGGCGTGCTTGTCCGCCAGCTTGCGGAATACCGTAAGTTGGGGGGCGGGGTCGTTGGACTCGTCGATGATCAAAGCACGCAGCTTCGTCCAGTAGCGGTTGGAGTCGGGGTCGCCGATGCCTTCCACGTGGAACCGAAGCCGCTGCAGTGCTGCGCGGCCATCATGCGGATAAATGCGCGAGGACTCCTCCTGAAGGGCGAGGGCAGTGCCTCGCAAGACTGTCGGGAGAATCACGAAGATGAGCTCGTTGAGGGCCATGTGGTACTCGTCGAACTCGTGGTCCAGGTCCAGAAGCTTGTCGAATTCAAAGTGCGAAATCGGGGACAGGACGTGGGCCAAGTTAGCCAGAAGGACGGTGAAGTCGGTTTCGGCGTCCTCGCCGTCCAGAGATAATCCAGAAGCAGCTTTGTAGCCGTAAGTACGAAGTAGACGGCAAATTTCTTCACTGTAATGAGATGCGTAATCCAACCGCTCACTGTAACCGTGAGCGGTAGATGCCCGTACAGGGGTGGACACCCAAACTGATTCATCCTTGTAAAATTCCTCAGCAGTGGGGGCACGAGCTGCCGGCAGGGGCTTCTTCACCAGAGTGGACATGCGCACGATGGGGTCATTGTCCTGGGACTCGTGCGATGACGGTGTGCCAGAACGTTGAGACCGCGCAGGTGAAGAGGAGCCAGTCGGTGTAGGCGTGGCCCCAGATGTAGTCGCTCTAGCAGCGCGCAGAGCGCTGCCAAGTGTCGGGCGTGCTGCGGGCATGTTCGGGAGGAAATAGTTCGGAATCTTGTCGAGCTGGAGATGCTTTCGTTGATGTTGGCGCGGTACGTCACGCCAGGAAGTGGATCTGCGAATCGAAGAGAGGCAGGGTGCTGGTGGTGCAAGAGGCTGTAGATGCCGTGGCTGGAGGTGCCAAATTTCAGTGATGATACGTGAAAAACCGCTGGAGTCGCGGGTGTCGCTGGAGATGCGTTGACCAAAGTAAGGACCGAAAAGCAAAAAGACCACTGCTTCAAGTGGTGCAGCCCAAACCTGATGGGAAAGCTAAAATATATACGGCTGTAATATATTATAAGGTTTCACAGAGACGAAAGCTAGGCATTGATAGATACCCACTGCATGGGGATACTCATCGAAGGCATCGGTCGTTTTATGTCAGAATTCAATTTCAGTCATAACTACTCTGACAACTCGAACTATCTTGCGAACGTCATACAGCGGGCAGTAGCACGAGTTCATGAGCATCGACGATCGGGTGGGCATCCGTTACCGGAAGTATTGTATCTACAATTGGACAATGTAAGCAGCAATAAGAGCCACTTCTTGATTGCTTATTGTGCCATGCTGGTCAAACGTGGGGTATTCCGCAAGGTGAAGATCAACTATCTGATCGTGGGACATACACACGAAAATATCGATCAGATGTTTTCAAGGTTTTCTGTGGCTTTGAGGAGGCTGAACGTTTGGGACATCGAGCATTTGATGGAGGTGGCTAGGAACTGCTTTAAGGATGGAGTAGTTCCGGAATGTCAACTGATCGATGAGGTGCACGATGTCAAGGACTGGATGCATGGATGCTATAACGAAGTGCGCGATGTCAGCTTCCAACATGCATTCAAGATTTTTTCTGGCCCCACAGGCGACGTGTTAGTGCAGGCGAAACGTTATTCATTCGATCCAGTCTGGCTTCCAAAGGAAGGTGGGGTGAAGGTATTTAAGAGCAGCCTGCCCGAGGGCTCACCATGCTTTGTCGAGCCTAAATCCATTAACGAATTGAGCGCACGGAAACAAGCGAAGCAGCTTGCGACTTCCAGGAAGTCTACGAGCAATCCATTGAAAGAGATCGAGGATCTTGTCATTCAATGCAAGAGGAATCTTTGCTTATGCATTCGAGGTAAGCACTGCACTGCTAGCGATTACGATTTGATTTGTCATATTTCAAATGTAAGTGGCCTTCTTAGTTTCTCGGGTTATGTTTTGCAGATGTCGCAACCACCGAGGAGGCGGAGCGGCTTCAATTTCTAGCCAAGCGCGCAAATACTTTTCTTGAAGGGTATGTTCAAATGCAACGTGACATTGCGGCAGGAACGTTCGAACTGAAAGAGAAGACAACGTGGGTGCTGCACGAGGCTCCCTTTGAGGTTACTGGACCCATGATGCCTGTTCCTTCGGGTGCTTTGAGCGCGAACGGGCGAGATGCGGAAGTACTGATTGTCGATGAGCCAATGGCTGATACGAATGATATTGAACGTGGATACACGGATGCACAACTGGCTGATTACGTGCAGGGCCTTCGGGACTCCGTAGCGGTTCACGTGCGCCCAGTACCTCGTCCTATCTACATCGGGGCACATACACCTGGGCTTGTTGCCATGATTGCGGTTCTCAAAGCACAGTTCTTGAATAATGTAATAATGTAATAATGTAACATACAATGATTATAAAAAATGCGAAGATCGGGGTTCTTATACCATTGCTTGTACCATACACGTGACTTATGGTATTTTTGTTGCCCGCATCGAGAAGAATTGTTTTCTAGAATAGATGGGTGGTGGCTAAAGCCACCGATTGAGATTCGACCATCAATTCAAATCAAGACGAGTCATCCGCCGACAGTCGACAAGGTCAGTGCAGATGTACCCGTCGCCAATACGGGTAAGATCCATATCAACGCGTCGGCATCGACTGCAGGCAGGCCTCATAGACAACTCGTACCGCGACGGGTAGATCCATTGAGGATCTGCATGCTCGTTGTAAAAGCCGTTGTACCAGGCCCAATGATATTCACGAAGCCATCGTTTTTTGAAGTCGTCGAAATCGATGTAGTCTAGCCGGAATCTGAAGTTGTTTGACATGCCAGGTCCTTGCCAATGGAACCCTTCATCATCGTAATATGGGGCTTCAAAGTTTGAGGTAGGGAATATCTGCAAGAAATTTCCCCAATCACGAACATCCCCCCAATCGACTTCGAGCAGATCACGTAATTCATAGAAATAGTGAGCCAAAGTTACAGGCATCCAAACATCACCAAACATGCCCGAAAACGTCAAAACTTGTTCTTCCAACGCCCACAAGAAACGTTCTTCGACCCATGCCTGCACAAAGTATTCCTCACGCAATTGACGCATTTTCCGAATGTAAGGAAGAACAATCCCAAACAGGACGTAATGGGTATCCGCCATTCTTGATAATGCAAAGATGAAGCGGTGTGTCTTCCAGGAAGAAATGGAAAATGATCCTCCTAAAGGCCTCAAGCGATTTAAATATTGCCAAGGAGGGCTTGGGCCTCTCAAGGTAAATGCCGCAAACCAATAGGATGAAACCAACAATCACAAGATTGGCCAAGATAAGATTGGCGCGGACAAATGTTGGCCCAAGATTGGCGCGGATTGCGAGTTCTGGCAGGATACCGAAGTCCCACAGTTGCTGTCCGACTCCGACTCCGACTAAGGTATAAAAGCTCAATACCTCTTACTTAGCCTTCATTTGCTGCTTACGCTCACCATCGTGCCACCCCTGCCACCTCCTACCAGAGAGTGAGCGACGCGCCTCTGCAAACTCGTGATGCCTCCAGTGTTAAGGTTTGGTGTGCATCGGAATCGTGCCAGTATCGATGTAGATGCCATTCATCGCCATGTGATGGTGCACATGCCATGCCCCGAATGCAATTTGCACCAGTGGACTTTGACAACGATGGCAAACCGCCCTGTCCGCCGCCCGCCGATGCCTCACAGGCATGATCTGATAATGGCTATGTGGCGCTTTACCCGACGAACTCGGTTTTATCTGTTTTTTGAATTGGTAGAGCCGGAACGCTATCCCGATCGCGCTGAATATGCACGGGGTGAAGCGTGGATGACTCCAGGGCGTGGTATCGAAGTGTTTTTGGCGTATTGATATTTTTTCGATATTTCAAAAATCACATTGATCAATATCAATATATCGGCTCAGGGTATCGATCAATATCAATATATTCTAGCCGTATATCAATCAATATCAATATTCCAAGGTTGAATATCAATCAATATCAATATTCTAAGGGTGAATATCAATCAATAGCAATATGTTAACCGTTCACACAAAGACACAATATATCGATATATTGATATATTGATACTGCCAATTACTGAACAGGCCCCTGGCAAAACAGTACATCTTCTGCGCCCCGTAATGGGCGCTTGCCACGACCGCGTTTGCCCATGATGGAAAATTGGAAATGAGGATTATGTGCTGGTCAGCGGTCACTAGGCCCATTTCAAAGATTACATATGCGTATCCTACGAGACCGACCATAAGAGGTAGGGAGAAAGGACCAATCATGGGAAACGAAACGGCAATCGCAGAATCGATGGGGGGGGGATTGGGGGTGGATAAATGTTTAAATGACCAATAATGGGCAGCAAAACAGCTATCTCGGGATCGAAGCAAAAATTTGCCACCCTGTCAACGCTCCCGTTCAATATATCAATATATCGATATGGCGATTTCTCGCCGTCATATTGATCAATATCAATATCTGCCGTCTTAGTATTGATCAATATCGATATTTCCATTCACGATATTGATCAATAACGATATTTTCGCCCGTCCGATCGATCAATATTCAATATTTCGATATGCATCAAAATTGATATCAATCGATATCAATATTTCGATATATCGAAATATCGAAATATCGAAATATCGATACCACGCCTTGGATGACTCCGCGATTAATGGTTATTCCAGTCGACGTTGTACGCCTATTGGTCTGTTGGTACCAGAATGACGAAACGACACCTTTCGACGAGTACTGTATCAGTTGCGATTGCCTTAGTTGAGCAGGTATAAAAGCTCAATACCTCTTACTTAGCCTTCATTTGCTGCTTACGCTCACCATCGTGCCACCCCAGCTTGACACTAGCAACTAACAACTGACCACGCTCAGGCAAACTCGTCATGAAATGCGATTATTGTGACCTTCCTGCAAACGTTCGCATATGGTTTAATGCTGGTTCGCATCTTGTTGCGATAAATGAGCATACCGAACATTTCGCGTGTATGCGTTGTTCTTACGAAATATTCATGTGCGAGGAAGCAATGGACGACGAAGACGGAGTATACTGGGAGCTGATAGATTAGTAGACCATTACTTTCCGGCGTCTGAAAGGCGTGGAATGAACTAATTCGAGATCGCTTGCCTGGTAGCAACTTACGTACTTTGCAATGTAATAGTAACGCTATGATATGTTGTACGACCAGCTGACTTATGGCTTTTGCGACATATATATATTGTAACACTACTAACACTAGCAAACATTCTATACTTGTAATTAAACGAATATACACCGTTCATGCAACAATACCCGTGTGATGATAGTTGTATAGCCGCGTTTTTTGACGCGGGGCTTGTGTTTATGAACACACCCAATCCAAAAAAGATATCTCTCTCCGTTGATTGCTCGATGATCACTCGAACCACAATGGCAAACCGCATAATGAAGGCATACCGTACCGCATAAACGCATATCGCAACCTACGTGGCTGCCACGTGTCTGCATTACACTGCGCGTTATGATGACGTGGCAGGTCACCCGTCGTCTATAAACCGAGAATAGTAACAGAAAAACACCGTCTAAAAACATGCATATTGGTTCACCTATCCCCAATAGTCTGTTAGGGGGTCCTCGGTGTGGTGGGTGGGTGAGCAGATGGGCCGCTCTGGAGTGATTCCCTTGAGGTCTAAGGGCGTGCGAGGTACTCAAATGCACCACAGGACATCCCCAAGATTACCCGGAGGGGTAAGGGGTAGAGTGGTGGCAGAATAGCGGGGTGACAGCCCGTGGCTCGCACTCGTGGGAGGTCTACGCGACTAAGTCAAAAACGGTATCGATTTTCGGAAAAAACTCGACCGTCATAGAGATATCGACCCAACTTCAAAATCGGCATCCCCGGTAGGAAATCATCATAACTTATCTACTAAGCCCTGTGGAGGTCCAATCGACCCCCCTTGGGCCCTGGGGTGGCCGTAGACCCCTTGAAATTAAAGGTGATTGGCCCCCGATATCTCTATGACGGTTTGCCCTCCAATTCTGGAGGGAAGCCCAGGGGTAGTGATTCAGCTGCATTGTGCGAGCTGTAGCGTAGGCCCAATGGCCATATTTCGGTGCACAGGGGTCAAGTAGGTACCTTGGGGTAATTTGCACGCCGGGGGGCTAAGGGGGGCGAGAAGAGCCTGCAAAACTTTTGCAGGAATTTCGGGGGTTAGTCATAGAGGTCCAGAGGGGGTCCTCGGTGTGGTGGGTGGGTGAGCAGATGGGCCGCTCTGGAGTGATTCCCTTGAGGTCTAAGGGCGTGCGAGGTACTCAAATGCACCACAGGACATCCCCAAATTACCCGGAGGGGTGGGGGGTAGAGTGGTGGCAGAATAGTGGGGTGACAGCCCGTGGCTCGCACTCGTGGGAGGTCTACGCGACTAAGTCAAAAACGGTATCGATTTTCGGGAAAAACTCGACCGTCATAGAGATATCGACCCAACTTCAAAATCGGCATCCCCGGTAGGAAATCATCATAACTTATCTACTAAGCCCTGTGGAGGTCCAGTCGACCCCCCTTGGGCCCTGGGGTGGCCGTAGACCCCTTGAAATTAAAGGTGACTGGCCCCCGATATCTCTATGACGGTTTGCCCTCCAATTCTGGAGGGAAGCCCAGGGGTAGTGATTCAGCTGCATTGTGCGAGCTGTAGCGTAGGCCCAATGGCCATATTTCGGTGCACAGGGGTCAAGTAGGTACCTTGGGGTAATTTGCACGCCGGGGGGCTAAGGGGGGCGAGAAGAGCCTGCAAAACCTTTGCAGGAATTTCGGGGGTTAGTCATAGAGGTCCAGAGGGGGTCCTCGGTGTGGTGGGTGGGTGAGCAGATGGGCCGCTCTGGAGTGATTCCCTTGAGGTCTAAGGGCGTGCGAGGTACTCAAATGCACCACAGGACATCCCCAAGATTACCCGGAGGGGTGGGGGGTAGAGTGGTGGCAGAATAGTGGGGTGACAGCCCGTGGCTCGCACTCGTGGGAGGTCTACGCGACTAAGTCAAAAACGGTATCGATTTTCGGAAAAAACTCGACCGTCATAGAGATATCGACCCAACTTCAAAATCGGCATCCCCGGTAGGAAATCATCATAACTTATCTACTAAGCCCTGTGGAGGTCCAATCGACCCCCCTTGGGCCCTGGGGTGGCCGTAGACCCCTTGAAATTAAAGGTGACTGGCCCCCGATATCTCTATGACGGTTTGCCCTCCAATTCTGGAGGGAAGCCCAGGGGTAGTGATTCAGCTGCATTGTGCGAGCTGTAGCGTAGGCCCAATGGCCATATTTCGGTGCACAGGGGTCAAGCAGGTACCTTGGGGTAATTTGCACGCCGGGGGGCTAAGGGGGGCGAGAAGAGCCTGCAAAACTTTTGCAGGAATTTCGGGGGTTAGTCATAGAGGTCCAGAGGGGGTCCTCGGTGTGGTGGGTGGGTGAGCAGATGGGCCGCTCTGGAGTGATTCCCTTGAGGTCTAAGGGCGTGCGAGGTACTCAAATGCACCACAGGACATCCCCAAGATTATCCGGAGGGGTGGGGGGTAGAGTGGTGGCAGCCGGAATAGTGGGGTGACAGCCCGTGGCTCGCACTCGTGGGAGGTCTACGCGACTAAGTCAAAAACGGTATCGATGTTCGGAAAAAAACTCGACCGTCATAGAGATATCGACCCAACTTCAAAATCGGCATCCCCGGTAGGAAATCATCATAACTTATCTACTAAGCCCTGTGGAGGTCCAATCGACCCCCCTTGGGCCCTGGGGTGGCCGTAGACCCCTTGAAATTAAAGGTGACTGGCCCCCGATATGATATAATATATATATAGGTGGCGGTAGCGGTAGCGGTAGCGGTAGTCATAGTGATATCTCAGAGAGAGATAGTCATCAGTCACGAGTCGAGTGCTCAGATCGAGATGTGCGTGCTTGATGTGCGTGTGCTCAGTCGCAGTCAGTGTAAATAATTGAGAAATTTATTTCTAAATTATTTTGGAAGTACGGGGGAGAAAATTTCTGCTTGCAAAAAATGAGCCCGAGGCTCGACGAGGACTTGTGAATTTTTTGCGGATTTTCTCCCGAGGATTTCTCAAGGCAGAGCCGAGCAATCCGCGGGGTCGACTTCTCCGTGTTCTGATTGGCTACGGAGTCACGGGGGAACCGTGACAGTCGTGTCAGATCTGTGTTCAGGCAGAGCCGGAACACATAGGTGCTTTCTGATTAGTTGAGCGACATCTGTGTCCATGCGGAGCATGCGACACAGATGTTCAGTTTGCAAGGCTTGTGTCGCCTGGGCGGAGCCCGTGAAGATGAAGAGACTTTCGGAGCTTTTGAAATAAGCTGCGACAGTTCACTTCACTTCATTCTGCGAGAACTTCGGGCTCCGAGTCTACCAATTCAAAAAGTTTCGTTTGAAATTTCACACTTTTTCGAAGTTCTCGCAGAATCCGTCGACGGATGGTCGGACGTAAGAGTCTGAAAGGAATGCGCTGCGAGTCGAAGCGGGGACGGGCGTATCGCCGTGCCGCGAGTTACGAACACGCAGGGTTGAGAAGGGTTTTTCGTTTGGTTTGCGATTTTGTTTGCGCGAGTGTTTGAGTTGACTATCTGTTAGATTCGGGGACGCACGCGTTGCGGTGAACGTACGCAATGGCTTGGAATATATTGACTGGCATCGGATCCGGGCGCAGTCTGTGTGCGTCGCTCACTGAGGGCCGTTTTCCTATTGGTACGGCTGTCATGGAGGCGGCGAAGCGGTGTTAAATGACTTGTTCAACTTCTTTCGTTTTTTTCGAGTTTGCACAAAGTGCCGCAGGCTTCGGAGGCTTTCGCGCGGGAATGGAGAAGCACGCACGCTGGCGACGGAGATATGCGGAAAAGGTAAAGTCAGATTTCTTAGAGAGGTTCTTCGGGAAGGATGATGTAGGGAAAACAAGGAAGAAGGCGAAACGCTAGAGCGCGTTTATTGGGGTAAGTTTCACGTTCGTTGCACCGGCGTGGGACGTGTGGAAATTTGAGCTGGGAGTCAGAACCGCGGTGCAGCGAGTGCGCGCGAGTCCTTGCTGAGGGGATGGGGCAAGAAACGAACACGTTGTTTCGCGGCGGTTATGATTAGCGTTTTGCGCTTTTGTTTGCGCAAGTCTGCACCTTTGCTTTCGAATTCAGGTCTGTGCAGTACGTGTGGAGGCGACGCGGAGGCGAGTTATCGGCGGTTGCGACGTCTTGGAGGTACGTGTTGGATGGTGGGGCCGTTGCGACGGCAGCAGCGTGGTGTTGTGCTGTAATTTTTGGTCAGGTACTTGCGCGTGGAGCCGTGGTGAAAGAAAATTGAGGTAGCAGTGAGAACGAATTGCAGGGTCCAATGAGTTGTGAGTGCGTTTGAGTGGTTGGGCAGTGGAGCCTGTGATGATGAAGGAAAGAAGAGTTTGTTTCTGGAGAATTGATCCTACAGGAAGCGAGGTTCCGGGAGGACGTACTCCTGGGAAACACAGAAGTCTGGACGTTGAAACTGCCAGGAAATAGATGCAGGAAGTGTGCCCGGCATATCTGCTCAGGGACTGGTTTTAGAGTTGTCGAGTGAAAAGTGAAAAACGGGATGGTGCACGATTTGATTAAGCCTGTGGAGTTTCTTTTGTGAATGACAATTGTGAGTTTTGAAAGTAAGAAGGTTGCCTTTGTGGGAGCGGAGTTTGCACTGGGACAGTCATATTGTTTTATGGCTAGGATTGACCGGAAGAGTGCTTACCGGGTTGTCACCTTTGCTGCAGACTAGTGAATCTCAAGATTTTGTGAGGATGGACACGAGGTTTTCCTTTTTGGGCTAAGGCTGCCCAGGGGGGTTGGTCTCCGATGTTACTGTGCTGAATTCCGGGATGCTCCAGAGTAGAGGGTTCCCGGGGTGGTTGTATACCTTGATGAAATTCTGCTGGTGGCGGACTGTGAAGAGGCGTGTCAGCAGGGGTTCGAGATGTTGATTGAGCTTGTCGAGTGCCTGGGCGTTGAGGCAAAGTTGTTTCTAAGGACTTGGTATGACTTCCTCGAGAGAGCCAGGAGCACGAAAAGAGCAATGATCAAGCAGTGGTTTTGAACAAGAGGCCTGTGGTCAGAGATTTCCTTGCAGAGGATGTTGCAGGGGAAGAGGCTGTTGACAGGGGAATGGTGGTTTCTTCGGCGGTGTTGTACGGGGCCAAGATGTTCCTGAGGTCCGGGTATGATTTTATCGGCAGAGCCGGTAGAATGAGAAGGTTCTATGACACCGTGCCAAAAGTCCTCAGTCGGGACTTGATGTGGCTGGCTAAGATTTTGGAAGAGTATAACGGTCAGGCTGTAGTACTGAACCGGAGACCGGTGGGGAGAGATTTCTTTGCAGTGGATGCTGCCGGGGAAGAGGCAGTAGACGGAGGAATGGGTGGTTTCTTCGGGGGAAGATGGTTTGCAGTGAAGTGGGAAGAAGTGAGGCAATGGAGAGTACAACCATTCAGCCCGTTCAGAGATGTGGCATCGAGCCACATCAACTATTTGGAGTTGTTTGTGATTTTCTGGGCCCTGAAGAAGTGGGGGCACCTGTTGAGAGGGCGCAAGATTGTCATATGGAGTGACAATGAAGCAGCCAGACTTATGACGAGGAACTTGTGGGGGAAAACAACTTTCATTCCTCTGTTGAAGGAGATTTTGTTGCTGACCATAAGACATGATGTGAGATTGGTAATGAAGAGGATTTCCACAAAGGAAAATGATTTAGTTGACGCCCTTAGTAGGGGTCAGATGAAAAGATTCTATGACCTATGGAAATTGTTGTCAAGAAGGGAGTCCCCGAGGGACCTGGATGATTGGATGGTGGAAGACTGGTTGTGGGACAAGATTAGGGTGCTCGGGCCCTTCGCAGTGGATGCGTGCTGTGACGAAGTGGGGGGGGTTGAACTCCCGATGTTTTCGGTGGTGGTCCAAGGAGGACTCTTGTTTGTTGAATCAGTGGAGGGGGTTGAAAGTATACTGTAACCCACCTTTTTCGTCGCTGTGGGAGATTCTGACTCACTTTCTCAGAGAGAAGAGGGCAGCGCCTGGTACAACCTCTGCAGGGTTTGTGCTGCCTTTTTGGCCGACGGAGAGATTTTTGGCTAGAGATTGTGGTGCCGGCTATAGAGGCCGGGTTGTTTGTAGTACTAGAATATATTCCAGTGGACAGTGAAGTGTTCACCTCCCCAAACGGGGTGAGAGGATTGAGGAAGGACTGTGGCCCCACCCGGTGGCCGGTGGTGCTAGTTGCCTGCCCAGTGACAGCCCCAAAAGGGAAAGCATGGAAGAAAATTGGTCTGTAACTAACCATGCAGGTGGGTTAAGGGGCAATGCAGAGTATGCAATGCCCAAGGAGTGGCTGAAAGCCAGATGGAACTTCATCCTGAGTGTTGCTGATGCGGACAACACGAAGAAGAATCACACGACCGGCCAGAGAGCCTTTGTCAGATTTATGCTAGCCTTCGGAGAAGGACCGGTGGTACCGGTGTCAGTTGAGGACCTAGCAATGTTTTATGTATTTCAGTCACCGACTTGTAAAGTCTCCACCCTGAAGAGCTATACAGCCGGTGTGAGGAGACTGCATCTGGAAGCTAAGTTTGAGTGGGTGCCTGCTAGTCATCGATTTTCTGTAGCTCAGACTATGAGAGGCCTGAAGAGGTTGCTGGGAGTTGAAGTAAAGCAGAAACTCCCGATTACATTGTTTATGCTGGCCAGAATGTATCAAGGAATGGATTTTAAAGATTGTAACATGGTGACTTTGTGGGCAGCTATGTTGACTGCTTTGTTGTGCGAAAAGACAATGTCTGTGTAGGCAAAGTGGATGCCTTTAATGTTAGGCGGGGCCTTCGGAGAAGGGACTTTGTTATGTTGAAAGATACAGTGTGGGTAACACTGGTGTTCTCTAAGGTAATCCAGTTTGAGGAAAGAACACATAGAATGGCCATGAGGGTCACAGGTGGAATGTTGTGCCCGAGACGGGCGTTGGACAAGTGTTTTGAGTTGACTCCGGCAGAGCCGGAGAGCCTAGCTTTCTTGTGGAAGTCAAAGGGCAAGATGGTGACCCATGGCACACGGAGTGTTTGTGGGGGTCCTTCGGAGAAAGGACTTTGAGATGAGGAATGAGACAGTGTGGGTGACACTAGTGTTCTCAAAAGTGATCCAATTTGAGGAAAGGACACAAAGTGGCCATGAGGGCCACAGGAGGAATGTTGTGCCCGAAACGGGCCTTAGCCAAGTGTGTTGAGCTAACCCCGGCAGAGCCGGAGAGCCGGCTTTCCTGTGGAAGTCAAGGGGCAGGACTGTGCCCATGACACACGGAGTGTTCGTGGGGGAGATGAAGAAGCTGATCCGGAAGATCGGTCTGGACCCGAGTCAGTATTCGGGTCACAGTTTTCGGAGAGGGGGGGCTACGGTGGCCTTTAACCTCGGGGTGGACCACCTTTTGATCAAACTGCAAGGAGACTGGGTCTCCAATGCATACCAGAGGTATGAACAGTTGACTAAGGCTCGGAGGCTGGAGCTGCCGAAGAGGCTGGCTGCCAGGATGAAACAGATTGAGTGTGAGTGGAAGTGCTTGGGTAAGCACAAGTCTGGCAGCAAGCAGCTTCGGCGGTTGGGTAGCTGAAGCGCCAGCCAGTTGGGAGGAAGGAACTTGCAGAAGCCGTGAGGCCTGCAGTTGGGCTGACTCTTAGCAACCCTGGTTGCAGACCACCTCCCTGGAAGTCCTCAAAGTCTGTTGTGAAACAAAGGTGCTTCTGAGCACCACCCATGTCTCGGAAATTATCTCCCTGGGAAGTACTTGTGTAAATAATTGAGAAATTTATTTCTAAATTATTTTGGAAGTACGGGGGAGAAAATTTCTGCTTGCAAAAAATGAGCCCGAGGCTCGACGAGGACTTGTGAATTTTTTGCGGATTTTCTCCCGAGGATTTCTCAAGGCAGAGCCGAGCAATCCGCGGGGTCGACTTCTCCGTGTTCTGATTGGCTACGGAGTCACGGGGGAACCGTGACAGTCGTGTCAGATCTGTGTTCAGGCAGAGCCGGAACACAGAGGTGCTTTCTGATTGGTTGAGCGACATCTGTGTCCATGCGGAGCATGCGACACAGATGTTCAGTTTGCAAGGCTTGTGTCGCCTGGGCGGAGCCCGTGAAGATGAAGAGACTTTCGGAGCTTTTGAAATAAGCTGCGACAGTTCACTTCACTTCATTCTGCGAGAACTTCGGGCTCCGAGTCTACCAATTCAAAAAGTTTCCCACACCCGCCCGCCCGGGAGGAAGGAACTTGCAGAAGCCGTGAGGCCTGCAGTTGGGCTGACTCTTAGCAACCCTGGTTGCAGACCACCTTATATATTCCAGTGGACAATGAAGTGTTCACCTCCCCAAACGGGGTGAGAGGATTGAGGAAGGACTGTGGCCCCACCCGGTGGCCGGTGGTGCTAGTTGCCTGCCCAGTGACAGCCCCAAAAGGGAAAGCATGGAAGAAAATTGGTCTGTAACTAACCATGGAGGTGGGTTAAGGGGCAATGCAGAGTATGCAATGCCCAAGGAGTGGCTGAAAGCCATATGGAACTTCATCCTGAGTGTTGCTGATGCGGACAACACGAAGAAGAATCACACGACCGGCCGGAGAGCCTTTGTCAGATTTATGCTAGCCTTCGGAGAAGGACCGGTGGTACCGTGTAATATATATATAGGTGGCGGTAGCGGTAGCGGTAGCGGTAGTCATAGTGATATCTCAGAGAGAGATAGTCATCAGTCACGAGTCGAGTGCTCAGATCGAGATGTGCGTGCTTGATGTGCGTGTGCTCAGTCGCAGTCACGAGTCAGGTCGCAGTCGAGTGCGTGTCCACAGTATGGTATGCGCATGCGTGCCAGTCGAAGAGTCGTGAGTCGAGAGTCGTGAGTCAGCGGAGAGCGAGTGCTCCAGACGCGAGACGGGCCGCATCCGCACCGGCGTGGGAGCTGATGACCGGGAGACGCAGACGCAGACGTGACGATGATGAGAGGTGTGTGTCCACAGCAGGTGTTGAGACTTCATCTTGATCTTCAGACCACTTCGTACTTGTACTGTCCTTCTGTCGTGGTGTCACATACAGTACTTGAGAGCAAATGTCTGATGGAGACGAGAACGAGAAGCTGTTGAAATTTGACAGCTGATGAAGCTGACGAGAGAAACACAAGACGACTTGGCGAATAGTAAGCCTAACCTCTGCTCGATAGAGTCCATAACCTAGGGAATCAATTGTCTCGGTTGCTTGTATATCGCTCATCACCGACGGAAAGGTTACCGACTGCAAGTCAGCGCACAGGATCCTTTCCTGTATTTCTTGTATTTGGCTACCTCCTGTGCACTTCTGCTTTGCGAACCCGACGTGAAGGAAAGCTCTTGAGGGGATGTGTGATAACCATGCGAATGCACCGCAAGGCGCAAATGACGTTCCTGCTTGGTCAGCTAGCCCTTCCACTCCCAAGGGAACAAGGTCCAGGCCGTCTTCTGCGGATCGTCATAGCGTCGTTATGCGAAAAAACAGACCAAACTCAGCTGAACCTACTTCTGCCGATGGGAATTGCGTGACCCTCAGTCCATTACTTAATGCAGGGAAGGTGCGTTTATGTGTGTTCAGCTTATTAATCAACACCCCCAATATTCCTGTCACGTTCGAGTCCTCTGGAATTTGTTGTAACATACATTTAAAGAAATGTTACTTGGAGTTGCGGTAGGCTTTTCGGCAGGCAAGCAATATTTCTTGCAGTACGTTTTTGAATCCACTGCGTTTCCCCTGCGCACCGTCTAACCTCCGTTCGCGCCTCTGAGATTTTGTCCTCGTTGCTGCAGGGAAGAGAAAGTGATTCCACTGAGTCTCTCAGCTTTCGGGCTCTATCTCTCGATAGCACAGAGCAGTTCTCACCCTCAGCGGCATATCGGTCAAACGACAGCCCGACAAGTGTTCGAGGCGCAGAGAAGGTGGGTTTTCGCCTTTTGTATTTTAATTTGTCCTTTGGTGGAAGGTTTTCCCATGTATATAACAGTTTGAGGGCTGGTGTGCCCTTGCGCTACAGGGCCGCTCCGGCTTGATTGAGTGTACTATTGCTCGCGAAAAAAGCGTGGTCGGGGGGAATCGGTACGTGCCCCAGATCGAGAACACGTGTCGACCGAATCATACTTCCCTAAACATAGGCGAAAGAGTTTGCGGAGCGTCGGGTTTATAGCACTGTTGTTGCTATTGTGTTTTCGTGGGATCAAGGAAAAAACCAAATATCCAGCTCTGCATGGAATATGCCTTGCGGCTGCAACCATTTTTTTCTTTGAGATCCTATGCGCTGCCGTACAAACCACTTCGGCTGAAAATATATCGGTTTCCCTCTCGGTAAGAGAATCTTTCGGCCTGATAAGATTGAGCTATTTAGCTAATTCCACACACAAAGATATTTTGACGTAGTGGTCGGTTTGAATAGCAGTCGGAGACAAGTACGGGAGTCGGGGTCACCGTGTCTTTACCTCCTCAGAATATAGTGGTTCTGGTTGTGAGCTAGATGCCCGTGGCACGTTCCAGCTTGCCCTCGGACTGTCGGCTTTATGCTTGCCTGCTTTCCCTTCAGGTACTCCTTGAAGAGGGACTCCGACGGAGCTGGTCTGCTTTTCGCCCAAAAGTGAGTATGTTAAGAATCCCTTACCCGGTGCTTGGACACACTCGGCAGCTGTGTCCGGTCTCAAGCGCTGCCTTCAGGACGCGCCTTCGAACTCGACAGCTGTGTCGGGCCTCAAGCGCTGCCTTCAGGACGCGCCTTCGAACTCGACAGCTGTGTCCGGCCTCAAGCGCTGCCTTCAGGACGCGCCTTTGAACTCGGCAGCTGTGTCCGGCCTCAAGCGCTGCCTTCAGGACGCGCCTTCGAACTCGGCAGCTGTGTCCGGCCTCAAGCGCTGCCTTCAGGACGCGCCTTCGAACTCGGCAGCTGTGTCCGGCCTCAAGCGCTGCCTTCAGGACGCGCCTTCGAACTCGGCAGCTGTGTCCGGCCTCAAGCGCTGCCTTCAGGACGCGCCTTCGAACTCGGCAGCTGTGTCCGGCCTCAAGCGCTGCCTTCAGGACGCACCTGTGGATGTCAACACTCATTTGATACAAATTGCTTCGGCCCGTTCGACTGCTATTCGCTTTTCATTAAACTTCACACTGTCTATCATTAGACGGCGGTTTCCTTTCGACACTCGTCATTGGTTGCCTGTCTGATGTATTCTTTCGTGTGCACCCGCAGATCCAAACGAGGGTCACACTCCGTATGGGAGGTGACGGCGGATTCCTTGCATCCGAGCTCATCTGTGGTGGCTACCGTGCACTCAAATCTCTCCGGTTCGAAGGTGCATCCCGTGCTCCATATTCCATCATCCAGCTCGGAAGGTGCGTAAGAGGGGCGGCATCTCCCGCCCTTCGGATGTTTTGAGAGAGGCTGGGAAGCGGGCCAGTGAGAATAGAAGCTGCGGGGGAAAGGCTGTTAGCGGAGATGCTGCAATGAGTGTGAGTGAGGGGCAGTGAGTGGAGATGTTGAGGCGCCAATGAGGGGAGTAGACCACGATTTTGTTTTCGGTTTAAGTCCGCTCCTTGGCTACTGATTCGAGCACTGCAATTTGATGATATTTCACAAAGGCAGACAACGGGGTTGTGGAGGATGTCGTGGCGATGCAGCACGTGGCATACTACCCGGGCTTGGGGCCTGGAGAGGATACCCAAGCGGTGGTGAGCCAGCAACGTAACCGGGCCCCGGAGCTCGTGGCCATTGCTTGGGAGTCGAGTATGATCAAGTCGACAGTGAAAATAACAGTGGTGCTTCCACACCATGCTAAAGACGGAGACGTTGCGCCCCCAAGCCAGCTTCCACTTCTCACACAGTGCGTCCTGCGCCACGTGGCAGCGCCTTCTGAGGGACCTTCCTCACAGCACTGCGGCCCGCGCCACGTGGCAGCGCCTTTTGAGGGACCTTCCTCACAGCACTGCGGCCCGCGCCACGTGGCAGCGCCTTCTGAGGGACCTTCTGCACAGCGCTGCGGCCCGCGCCACGTGGCAGCGCCTTCCGAAGGACCTTCCTCACAGCACTGCGGCCCGCGCCACGTGGCAGCGCCTTCTGAGGGACCTTCCTCACAGCACTGCGGCCCGCGCCACGTGGCAGCGCCTTTTGAGGGACCTTCCTCACAGCGCTGCGGCCCACGCCACGTGGCAGCGCCTTCTGAGGAACCTTCCTCACAGCACTGCGGCCCGCGCCACGTGGCAGCGCCTTCTGAGGGACCTTCCTCACAGCACTGCGGCCCACGCCACGTGGCAGCGCCTTCTGAGGGACCTTCCTCACAGCACTGCGGCCCGCGCCACGTGGCAGCGCCTTCTGAGGGACCTTCCTCACAGCACTGCGGCCCACGCCACGTGGCAGCGCCTTCTGAGGGACCTTCCTCACAGCACTGCGGCCCGCGCCACGTGGCAGCGCCTTCTGAGGGACCTTCCTCCCACAGCACTGCGGCCCACGCCACGTGGCAGCGCCTTCTGAGGGACCTTCCTCACAGCACTGCGGCCCGCGCCACGTGGCAGCGCCTTCTGAGGGACCTTCCTCACAGCACTGCGGCCCACGCCACGTGGCAGCGCCTTCTGAGGGACCTTCCTCACAGCACTGCGGCCCGCACCTGGTGTTAGCGCCTTGTGAGCGACACGAGGAAGACCTCAAGAAGGATGATGCAGAACTGAGATAGCTGACTGGCTGAACGGTTTGACAGGTTGGAGAGGGATCAGTCCCGAATACATGTTGTCAAGAACTGCTTGCCTGATTGGGATGCCAAACAGCGTGCATACGTTTTGGATCTAGGGGATAGGGTCAAGAAAGATTCAGTGAAAAACATTAAGCTTGTCGATGCGAAGGGACAAACGGTGCTTATTTGTGGCAGATGTGCTGATAAAGATACCTTTGTGTGTGACTTTACGGAGCCTTTAGGAGTTGTGCATGCCTTTGCAATCGCACTCAGTAGCTTTGAGTTTAAACTTTGTTGTGCTATCTAAGCGAGGTTATAACGCTTTCAAATCCTACCAATGCGTTTGTCAAAAAATCGACCACAATTGTCATTTTTCTATTGATACTGCTGGTCCCCGAGAAATGTAATGCATGCCCAAAAACCATGGATGGTTCAGTACCACATTGTACTGCAGTATCGGTCAACAACTATGACCGGAGGTCTTGTGACCGGAATTGCAATTGTATTGCACATAGCAATGGTGGCAGGCGGAGATGTGACACACAGTTGTTATTTGTAACATTAACTTCTAAGGTGCACATGGCTTCAGTACTATTTCATCATAATGTGGGGGAAACCCACGTAAACTAATTACAGGGTTTATCGTTTGATTGACGAACACCACCGATATTGATCATCAAACTAATCGTACAAGACAGAACTGTATTCACTTGCATATATTTCATTCTTCCCTTCGATGAATAATACGTATTGATATTTGTCAAAAGCGAAATGAGTCAACTAGATCTAAGAAGCAGGATTAACCGAAATAAAGGGACTCTGCTAACTTACAATTCACATTACATCACAAATCAGTAGCAAGTTGCATTGCAGCACTCCCGCTGTGCGTGTCTAAGTTGCCCAGATCTGCAAGGTCTTTGCGGGTGGGGGATAATTCGTGCCTCTTTCTTGTTTCTCCCGCCGGGATCTCAAGCTTGCTTCGCGTTTCCGTGATCATGCAGTATTTGCCAATTAAACATAATAAGAAGTCAGTCACCACGAGAATTTTGATTGAACCCCCAAAAACATCTAGGATGCAGTGGATGATGATATCACATGGACATGCCCTCGGAAGACTCGCCCCAAAACTATGACGAAGAACACGAAGAAGGGCTAGTCTCAAGGTCTCCGCTAAAATGACGCACCCAAACCAGGTGTGAATGTGGTATCATATATACGTTTTCGATGGAAACATAGCTTCTTGCGGATGATGGAAGCTGTTACATAATTGACGAGTACAGCGTGCCAAATTCTCTACTTCCGTTGTTGAACACCATTTTAGTTTTTGAGGCTTACACGTTCGTTTTACACAAATCATTTTTCGCTCAAAGGCTTCCACAAATACTACAAGCACCTGGCGTGACTGACTACGAGGCGTAATAAACGAACGGAAACGATTATGCGTGGTCGTCAAAACAAGCAGGGGAAATTTGGGGGATAGGGGGTGCGGGGATGGGTATATCCGAAGCGAAGGTTAGGGGGAAATTCCCCTCCGCCTCTAGATATTAAAAATTCTCCGCACTCGTTGGGAAGGCGCGATGTCTGTAAAATCTCTTTAACGAATTTTGAGAAATGTGGTCCCAATGTGTACTAGATCGGCGCTCGAGGTGGGGGGGAGGGGTACCCCGTCGCTTTCCTTCACACATCCACCGCATAGATCGTCACCGACCCGATGCCATTCGATGACCGATCGATAGGGTTCGATGACTGCTCCGTCGATAGGATTATTCGGTGACCACTCGACGTTATTCCATGACCGACGGTAGTAGTGAGTTACTTATGGCAAGTAACATCCTTGACGCCAAGCTATCGAGTTATTGACTTATCGACTTTTTGAAGAAGAAAAAATGGCACGACTCGTCTACAAATTGTCGAAATAAGTGTAACAGCAATATACATATGGCACACTTGTATCATATTAGCAAACGGCATACTATTTTGTTGGCCTTTACGGGTAACTCTGCTGTGCTAAATTCTGTACAATTCCGGTGTAAAACTCGCGGACTACTGAGAAGCACAATATGGCGCAATAACTAACACAGCGTGCTGTGCAACCAACTTAAATACTGTTTACAAATTACCTTCCTATCTAGTTATTCGCTGAAACTATCGATAACCGGACAAAGAAATGTTAACATGCTGAACTAAAAAAAAAGGCACAGTGCGGGAATACACGCAATCACCAAAACCGAGAAATTGCACTGTAGTCGGTTCGCGCAAAGATCCCAGAAATCTGACGCGTCCTCCTCGCCGCCAACACCCTAAAACGCTTGGCGCATTCTCCCATCGCTCCTGCAGGATGAACGATAGATATATTGCCAGTCGGTGAATAACAAAATCAAGAAGCGCAACATAATTCATGTCAGTCAGGGAAAGTGGCGTAGTTCTAAACATTAGTACGGTAGCAAGGCCAACCAAGACCAGGGTTACACCCGCCCGAGTAGATCCCCAGACGCGCTGCTACCTCTTCGAAGAAGAACACATGACGCAATAGTTCCTTCACAAACTCTAATAACAATTACGTTTCTGAAATACAAAATTGCAAAAAAGTGAAAACAAGGCATGGGGACAAAATTGCCAAACATTTAAACAAGGAGAGGCAGAAATGTGAAGCAGTTGTGGTTGCAAAGTAGCAAAAGAGAAATGTCTTGGCGATCACGCAGAAAAGCCAAGCATGCAGACTTGGCAACAAACAGCAGATCCTGAGCCACCAGTGCAGAGAAACATGAAACCATATGAACATATGAGGTCGTCATGACAATGGACAACAATACGAAACACAACCGCACTGCTCACAACCGCCTGCGAAATTCCCGCACAAACGAAAGCTTCCGGACGCACGTCAGAGAGTGCTCTGGCCGCCAGGTTCGGACGCAAAAGTATTTCTGAGATGGGGATCTCGACTAAGTGTTTGAACTTTGAAGGAACGACGACGCGCTTTAACCAATTAAATTTGAGAACGAAAAAACGATGATCGATCGACTGCGGTTCCCATTCGCCAACCGCTGAGAAAGGTAATATCTCACCGATTGCACTGTTTATCGGACAAGAACTGTGATGATACGCGATGGAAAACGTAGCCGCAAGATACGAAGGCTATGAAAATACATAAATACATCTTTAACCACACATTTTTCAATCTAACGACGCAAAGTTTCCGACTGTGTTTCGCAACGTTCTCATCTCTTGGTACCCAGGATGACATTATACGTCATACTGACACACGCTGATCTCAAGGTCATACTCGCGCTCATACCCAAAGTCATACTCACAGACTGAGATCGAGACGATGAGATCGAGACTCGTATTTCAGTCATACTTGGATGGCGCCATCTCGTGACTCTCATTATTTTCCCTTATATTTTCTCCCTGAATATATATATATATATAAGTTATCAACTTTGAAACCGAAAAACAGCCATAACTTTAACAAAACACATTTTTTGGACCCGCCGTTTTGCATACAGCTTTTTCTATGTAAAGCCCCCACTACAACATGCACCCCCCAAAAACCCCAACAACATGAAAATCCCGTCCCCGACTAGTGAGGTACACATTGTAAACCTCAAAATTAAATCTGGAATCGAGCAGTCGAGACATTGCTAGGGGGGGCACCTTCCCCCTCCCCGCGACAACTCGAAACGAATCCGCCAGCCCGCGACCGACCCCTCATGTAGGAGTAGTCCGGACGAATTCGGGCGTAATCTCCGGGGCGAAATCGGCCAAGTTGAGCCGACTTCGGGCACGCGAAGTAGGGCGCGCAGGGATGCGCACGGGGGTGGGTAACCCCCCGTTACCATCTCACTCAAAGAACCATCTCTAGTGTTTTGAAAATGCAGTAACGCTTTTGTTCACATTTTAGCACATGCGCAGAATGCATTCTTATTCTCCCCAAAATACGCACCCCATGACGCATATATGCAGAACAGTATGCACACGGAAAGACGCCCACATCATTCTCCTATCTTAGGAGCAAATACAAAAGCATGCTAGCTTGCAGGCATAGGAATCTATATGCCATTTACAAAGTACGATCTTCTCTTTCTCCACTCGGGGCGCTTCTGGCTTCTAGCCCTCTATAATCATACAGACATGTTAAAATCAGTCAATGGCTGTGAGCAGATTGCACCAAAATATATATAATAAATATGACTGACACAGCCACGTCCAGTGAATTAGCCATGTTTTATTGGCTTTATCATCCAAATTTGATGACAACATCCCTGCTATCATCATTTTTGTCACTATGATATGATACTCCATTCCCGCATGGATTTGCTTGTTGGCATTTCGGGATCTCTCAACCGAATAATATCCTCATCCTTTTCGCCCTTCCCGACATCTACGAACCCATCTGTTGTGGAATTATATGTGACAAATGTGGGCTCAATCATACCGCCATTTTTCACCTCCCTCAACCAAATCTCAGCAGATTCAAGATCTCCCTGTCTTGCACAGGCATCGATGAATGGAGTGTACGTGAAAACATCGACATGCATCCCCGCTTCTCGCATCTGCTCCAGCCACCGCTCCGCGCGTTGCGGCTGCCCATTCACGGTGCACACATCTATCAATGCATTGAATGTGAAGGCGTCCGGCTTCACGCCCTCCTGTATCATCTGCTGCACCCAATCCTCGGCATAATCAAGCTGCCCAGCCCTTCCACACGCGCCAATGCAAGATGTGTACGTGAACACATCGGGCGTTATCCCTGCGGCCCGCATTTTCTCCAGCCATGCCATCGCGGATTCTGGTTCTCCGCTTCTCCTGCTTGCATTGATTAGAGCCGTGTATGTCGCCGCGGACGGCATCACATCCGCACGCTGCATTTCATCCATCAGCGCCTCCGCAAGCTCCAGCTGCCCAGCGGCGCCGTAAGCGTCAATGCACGAGGTGTAGGCAAACACATCTGGCGCCACCCCGGCCTTCTTCATCTCGATCAGCCATCCCGACGCACGCTCCGGCTCTCCATTCTTCTTGCACGCACTGATCAATGTGTTGAATGTGAACAGATCCGGCGTGATCCCTTCCTCCTGCATCTTCTGCACCCACACCTCCGCTTGCTTCCACTGGCCAGAGATGCTGTACTCGTACACACCCGAGGAGTACGTGAAGCCATCCGGCTTTAGCCCTCGCTCCCGCATCCTTTCAAGCCATACCACCGCACGCTCCGACACGCCACTGCGGTGGCACGCGTCAATCACCGCATTGTACATAAACGCATCCGTCTTCAGCCCCCTCCCTTCAATCTCCCGCATCCATTCCTCTGCACGCTGCCATTGCCCAGCCCTACCACAGGCGTTGATGCACGACGTGTAGGCCCTCATGTCGGGGATCAGCCCTGCATGTTCCACCTGCCGCATCCACCACTCCGCCCGCTCCAGAAGCCCGTGGCGGTTGCACCCATCGATCAACGCGGTGTAGGTTATGTTCGACGGCTCCATTCCCTCGCTTCTCATCTGCCGCATGTACTCCTCCGCGCGCTCCAGCTGGCCGGCCCGCCCGTACTTGTCGATGAATGAATTATACGCGTGCGCGTTGCCCCCGAAGCCCTGGTTCTTCATCCTCTGCAGCCACTCCTCAGCTGTCCCGAAGTCTCCCCGCTTCGCGTAGGCGTTGATGAAGGGCACGTAGGTGTGCGCCGTCGGCACGTGGCCGGCCGCACGCATCCTCTGCAGCCAGCTTTCCGCGCGCTCTATCTGTCCGTTCAGGCAGCACATATCGATCATGGTGTTATACGTCAGCGATGACGGTTTGATACCATCCTCCTGCATCGTTTGTATCCACGCGTCAGCGCGGTCCAGCTGGCCAGCCCTGCCACAGGCAATCACCAGCGACGTGTAGGCGTATACATTGCCCCTCACCTTGTTCGCCTTCATCCTGCTCATCCAACCCGAAGCGCCCTCTGCATCGCCGCTCCGTGCACCCGCTTGAATGAATGGCTGATAGGTGAACAGGTCCGGTTGGAGCCCGGCTTCCTCCATCGAGTCTCGCCAGCCTGCTGCGCGGTGCGGCAGCCCTGCTTTGAGGCTCGCGTCAATCAACGCGTTGTAGGTCACCACGGTGGGCGCGGTGCCCTCGACCTGCATCTGCTTGAACCATTCCTCCGCGCGCTCGAGGTCGCCCACGCGGCCGAACGCGCTAAGGAGGGCGGTGTAGACGTATGCATTGGCGCGCACTCCCGCCTGCCTCATTCGCTGCAGCCACCCTTCCGCGCCCACCAGGTCCCCCTGCTTGGCGCACGCGTGAATGAAGGAGGTGAAAGTGAACACGTCTTCCTTGAGGCCCTCGTTCCGCATTCGCCCCAGCCAGCGCAGGGCCCGCGCAGCATCCTGATTCTTATTGCACGCATCAATCAGCGTGTTGTATGTCACCGTGGTGGGCGCCACTCCCTCCTGCTGCATTCTCGCCAGCCACTCTTCAGCGCGCTCGATCTGCCCGTTGTGGCCACAGGCGTGTACGAAGGGGGTGTAGCTGAGCGCATTGGGTTGGATGCCCCTCGCGTTGAGCCCGTTCAGTAGCCCCTCGGCCCGGGTCAGGTTCTGATGCCTGCGTCTCCGTGCGGGGCACCCTCTCTTAGCACGCCGGGATAGGCACCTTATTGGGCACTTAGAGGGCAGACGGAGAGCGGGCTGGGAGAGCTTGATGCTCGCAGTGATGCACACCTCAGGCACTGCAGTCAACCCCCGTGATTGGAGCCTGGCTCGCATTCACACCTCTGTTGAGCTGTGCTTCCCGGTGGGTGGCACACGCACCGCATTCATAGCAGGCAGTGAAGGGCATCGATAGCATGTGCGCACCTGCACCAGGCATTGATCAGCGCGGAGTACATTGTGATGTCGGCCCCCATGCCGAGTTCATGCATCTCCTGCAGCAAGCCCTCGGCCTCCGCCAGCCGTTGCCTGCGGACCAGTGCTTGCCCGAGGGTCTTGTACAGCTCCTGGAAGCTGGACAGATTAACTCCTTGCCCCTGCGGGTAGTCCATGACCCGCAGCAACTCCTGCAGGAATGAGTGTGCATCCTCCATCCGGTTGGATCTGCACAGGCTAGTCACCCTTCTGAATATGCCCTTCTCTAACTGCTTCAGCCCCTGCCTTGTATCTGCACTCGCCCCGCCGCACCCCAGGCACTTAGCATCTCTCACCCCCGGCAACCCTGAGCTCCTGCGGCTGCACGCCTGACACGAAATGATCATTTCCAACGCAAACCTCATCCCCTCGCTCTCGGCGTTTCTGACGCCACCCATCCCTGCTTCCCTCCTCTAAGCGACACACAACCCTCGGCCTCTCACTTGCACTATTCGCAGCCCCGTTTACCCCGCCGTCGATGCTCTTGCATACACACTGCCTGCGACCCCTCCCTTTATTTATCCATACTCCCCAAAACCCCTCCCTCCCCGCTCTCTCACACACACACCACATGCGCCCCCTCCCTCTCATCATTCAATCTACTGTACCCCACCTTCAGGCTTCTAATTTTCCGCATACCTACGTTCGGCCTTAGACCTCCCTGGCGATCACACTCCTAATTGCCTCCTATCCTCCCCCGCGGGCTACTACACAGGCAGTCTTCGCCTCCCCGGCGATCACACTGAATTGCTCCTCCCTATCCTTCCCGCGGCTACACACAGGCTGCCTCGCCCCTCCCCGGCGATCACACCTCTAATTGCCTTCCTCATCCTTCCCGGCTATACACAGGCTGTCTTCGCCCCCTCCTCTCGGCGATCACACCCTAATTGCCTCCTATCCTTCCCGCGGCGTACACACAGGCTGCCCGCCCCTCCCCTCGGCGATCACACTCCTAATTGCCTCCTATCCTTGCCTCGGCTTTCACACAGGCTGCCCGCCCCTCCCCTGGCGATCACACTCCTAATTGCCTCCCTATCCTTCCCGCGGCTTACACATTGCGGCTGCTCCGCCCCTCCTCGCGAATACACCCTACTTGCCTCCTATCCTTGCCTCGGCTTACACAGGCTGTCGCCTCCCCTTGGCCATCACACTCCTAATTGCCTCCATCCTTCCCGCGGCGACAGGCTGGTCATCGCCCTCCCCGGCGATCACACTCCTATTTGCCTCCTATCCTTCCCGCGGCTTACACACAGGCTGTCTTCGCCCCCTCCCTCTCGAGCATTTATTCTACCCCTCTTTCTCGCCCCCTCTTGCAGATACACCGCTGTCTGCACCCGTTCCCTCTTGGCGTTGAAAATGCCACACCCTCCTCCCACCCTCCTCTTCCTCACGCAACGCATGCGCTTCCTCTCAGCAATCATAGTCCCAGCCAGCCAGCCTGCCTCCCTCTCAGCAACCATAGTCCCAGCCAGCCAGCCTGCCTCCCTCTCAGCAATCATAGTCCCAGCCAGCCAGCCTTGCCCTTGCCTGCACACACAGGCCGCCGCTGATAGCCACCCCGCTGCCCAGTAGGCCTCCCCAGGTGGGAGGAGGATCGCCGCCCAGATCGCCACCCGCTGTGATAAGCCTCGCTGTCTAGGGAGGTGCGCCGCTGGTAGCCACCCCGCTGCCCGATGGCCTGGCGCCATGAGATTCAGCCACGTGGTAGCTGCCCAGCTGCCCAGTAGCCTGCACTGTAAAAGGGAGGTGTGTGGTGGCTCCACACTTCCTTCTTAGTAAGCTAAGCTGTAAAGGGGTGCCACAGCTGATGGCCACCAGCTGCCCAGGTAAGCCTGAAGCTGTAAAGGGTGTGCTGATATGCCAGCTGCCCAGTGACTCCCACCATGGAAAAGGGGAGGTCGCTGCTGATAACCACCCATGCCCAGTAAACCTGTAAAAGGGAGGTCGCCGCTGATATCGCCCGTGCCCAGGTGGACCTCCCACATAGTAAAAGGGAGTGCCGCTGATAACCACGCCTTTCTTGCCCAGTAAGCCTCCCTGTAAAAAGGGAGGTCGCCGCTGATAGCCACCCCCGCTGCCCAGTAAGCCTCGCTGCCAGCAAGGCTCCCCGCCAGGAGGGAGGTCGAAGCAAGCCACACTCCGGCAGTTGCTGTAATCATACACTACAGAGACACTAAACGTGATGAATAATTGTTGAACGTCTCACTCGACTGTATGCTATACCTTTCCCGACGAGTGTTCCTGCCTCGCGTGCAACTGGAGAACAGACCGAGAGAAATAGCATTAGCCAGATCGCGTCAACTATTATGCACGGCAGAGAACTCTACGAAGTGAACAGAAACCCTGCTAACGACCCTCTACACATACTTCGCCGCCTACACATGTGAAGGTGCAAACCGAGAGACGTAGTATCGTTGGTGGTCGCGCCTCCCGTGACACGATCGGGGCCCAAATACCTGTGAACTTTACATTAACAAACTCTATGTTTACGGAACACCCCGGTCTTCGCCTGAACTCGACCACTTGCCCGACGGTGATGCTCTTGCCAGCAGTTGCCTGAGTGTGCGGCGCGGCAGGTGGTAGGGTCACATTTCAGCGAGAACTTAGTCAGATCCGAGAAATGCACGCATGGAACGCAGGTGGCAAAAAGCGGCCCACTCGGCAACGACGTGAAGGCAGTGTCCTGCATCTCACGTCCTGTCAACGACAAGGAGGCAAATTGCACAAAATACGCGTGGCGGTAGGATGTACCGTCTTGAAATTGAAGTAGGCCCGCAAGAAGTAAGGTGTCTCTTCTTCGTCAGCCCTGGAGCCGCCAACGAATGAGGTGAGAAGTTTTCCTGAAAAGATTCTCAAACAGAGAACCGCAGACGCACGTGGCAGCGGCGTGGGAAGCGCCCGCCGTGTCGCTCGCACAACACTGTCAACTGCCCGGCTCGTACCCGAGCCGCTAAGTACGTATGTACATAATTTTGACCAGTTGCGGGATAGGACGCGGGAACGGGGATCACCGAAACACGACGATGTGTCCAGCATCATGATGGCGAAGGGAAATCACTCTTCCGCGTTCTAGGCGCGCGAACCTGACAAAGTGCCGACAGCTCAAAAGGGCGTGAGGCCGGGCTTTCACTCAGTCTTACAGTCAGTGACTTTCCATCCCGAAGAAAGCGTAGGGACGCTCCTCGCAGGGGCCTTGAGCAATCCAAGCCATGAAAAATACCTTCGCTGCGGTTTCAACTCGTGCGCACTTTCACCAAGAGGTTGAGATCGTGCATCGTCAGGTCCAGAAGAAAACGACGTGCGGGCTGGGTACAGGTGTCCGAGCAACTGAGTAGACTGCTGAATTGTTCGCCACAAACTTTGGTCCCGAGTTCTTGTGGCAGGACTTGAGAGCTTGAAGAGTTGACTGGGTAGAATGAAACGCAGTGACGCCATTCGAGAGTGACTAATTGATCGCATGCGCGTACTATCCTACCGCAGGGTCATGCCATAGCGCGCAAGGAGTCTCATCATTTCAGGTTTTTCGAACGGACCCTGGAAAGCGCCGAGAGAAGCAGCATCGGTTCCATAATAATAATGATGACGAGTAAACCTCACTTACTTTCATATCTCGAACGACAAAGAGTCCCGTAACGGGGAGCGCCAAAGGTTGGCATGCCCGGCGACTTGATCGCCAGGGGTGCCGGGCCGTCCAGTAAGCTATCTTGTGTGTGTCAAATAGAGTTGGGGATAGCGCATGGCGATACTCCAGGGATGTGAGATGTAACGTGTTGTACTCGAGAGTAATCAAGTTCTGTTGTGCACGGAATGTGCAAACGAAGATGCAATCATAAGCGTAGGCTCAGGTGAGCTTGGTGCAAGCGAACGGAAGGGAAGGGAAAGAAGCAGTCGAGTGAAGCTTTCGCGTTTGATATTTATTCGTTCCGACGCTTTCCTATCCATCATGCCCCTCCTGTTCGACCTCCCTCGCATACCCCGCGCTTATCAGATTAGCTCTTGCTGATTTCAAATGTGATTAATGGTTTAGCTAGGGTAGATAGGGGGGTCCCATAGTGCAGGCGTGTCACATGACCGAAACGGAAACGGAAAGATCTACTGTACTCTGTACTGTACAGTAGATCAACATGTCGGATCGATCATTTGACATTTCAAACGAAAGATGGTCCTCCCTCTTCGTCTTGCGTTGGGGCCCGGGCATGCAACACTTGAGTCTTGACGTTGAGGGTTCAACGCGAAAGAATTTAGAATAGACCAAAACCATCACCAAACGAAAGGGGAGGAAACAGTGCTAGCGGGCTTCTATGTTCAAACGTTGAGCTTCTCGTGAACCTGTTGAAAATGGATTTCAGGAAAGTATAATTTTTGAGAAGGCTATGTCGTCACGCCGTCTCATAAGGCAAACGTCTCAGTGAAAACTTGTGAAAACGTCGTGCATGTTTTAGTTCCGTGGTCCCAGGGTGAAGGAGACTTGCAATGGAGGCGAATCCTCCTCTTCGAAGGTGTTATCACAACATATCATATCAGATTTCATTACGTATCCTGCCAATATTTCGGGTTGACTGCGCTGGTTCCTGTGCGTGGCGCGTGCACATAGGTGCCTCGCCGACTCGCGCCGTTCTGCCACGGCAACGCTTTGCCTAAAGCATTCACTGCACCAGCCACTTGACAAGCACGCATACATAAAACCGGAGAACTACCACTATTTTTTCGCCTGTCTGATATTGGTTTCTGCTTGTGGGTTGCAGCATCAACTACACTCTTGATAATGTGGTGCCTCAGAGGTTCCATCAAGGGCGAGCCGAGGCTCAAAGGTGTCTTCCCACTGATACCGCTACCACATTTTGGACACAAGCTCACAATTTTTACTTTGCGCCACGAAAATATTTCCTTACCGCCTCTCCCGAGGAACCAAGGGACCCACACATTGTATGTCCTTGTCAATAACGTCGGCATGTTTCTTCGGCTCCAAGCCCGCATTTCCTCTGCGAGCCCCAGCTCAGAGCATCCTGCCGAAATAGTCTTTGACCCACACATAATCGCATTTACTACGTTCGCCCCCTCCTTCCTGTATTCCCAAGCATGCCCAAAACTATCCATTTTTCTGCGTCCCCGTTGGTGGCAACTCGTTCTTAGACTTGCCTTCTGCTTTGCAAGCATTTCGCCACTCTTCGGGTGTATAGCCTGAGACTATTCTGATCCGTGGGCGCGGTGGGTGCCACGTGGGCGCGGGGGGGTGCCACGTGGGCGCGGGGGGTGCTTTGTACTTTCAGAGAAGTGGGAGTCGGTCGGCGCTCCAACTACAAAGAGCAACCGGCTGTCGCAGCTGCCCACCAACTTGAGGTCCTCCCTGCCCCGGGAGATCATCCGCGTGATGAAAAGGCCTTGGCCCGGTCGTACCCCTTGCCTCGGAGATTCTCCATATCCGAGCGTTGAACAGGCCGCGAAGCTAGCGCCCCACCTTGTACGGCAGTATTCTCCATATCCGAGCGTTGAACAGGCCGCGAAGCTAGCGCCGCACCTTGTACAGCAGTATTCTCTCACCAGAGCCACCGCTGGGATCCTTCGCGGCAACGCGGTTTGAGAGTATTCGGAAACGAGTACACCATGATTAGCGTTTATCGCGCGGTTGGCGCCAAGCCAAGCATTAGGGTCTCCTTCGACGGAACCTCCCACGTTGACGCCTTTTGAACAAGAATATCTTTAGCAGAGTTTTGCAGTGCTCATCGGCAGCCCCCAAACCACCGCCATGTGTTGAAGCTTGCTATCTCACAAGTATAAGCTCGCGCCCGAAACAAGAGGGCCCAAATGGCGATGTATGGCTTGGCATTTTGGCTATGAGTGTGGCATCCACAGATTAAAAATTACGTGTCAGAGCGATATTTTGAGATCGTACACGCTTTGCTGCATTTTGGTAACCTTGTGGCCCCGCGGCGGGCGACTGGTGTGGCTGCGCTGGAGGCAGGTCGGGAGCACGGCCCCGATGTCCACTCTCGCGTTTGTGCCCCCCACCGTGAAGCCCTTCAAGGCGAACACAGGGCCTCTCTCAGGCTACTCTGCCACCCTGCCCCAAGGTAAAGGTAGCTTGCCGCGGTTCCTGCTGCTTCCCGGCGGGCCAGCCTTGTTTTCGCGGGGCCACATCCCAGCAGAGCCGACACGCACCTCACAATGCTTTTTTCCTGCGCGTCGTTCAACCGATGGCACGTTGAGCGCATTTTCTCGAAGGACGTCTCTGTCATAGCTTCTTAGCGTGTTGGAAAAAGTTGGAACCTTGCCTCGAGGTGATCGTCGCGTGCGTTGGGGGGCGCAGAGTGGGGAACGACAGCCCCCAAGCACGCCCTGGGGAAGGCGGCGGGCGCTGGGAACTTCAGACGAGTGATCTCCCAACTGAAGGGTAAGCTGGGCCAGATAACGCTGCGCTTTGTAAACGCTCCCTGAGCCCAAGTGTGAGCACCCCGGGGCGCCGCCGTGGAACAGTAAGCTCATAGTGTCAGGGTTGGCGGCGTGAGAGCCCGTCCCTGCTACGTATCACTGGCCGGGGGGTTGCAAATGCTGCACGTTGTGTGGGTTGAAGTGCGGTACCGCCTCGCACACACTGCACTTTGAGGGGCTTCAGCGTGCGGCGCGGCGTCGCATTCGCTGCACGGCGCGTGGGCCCGCGGCATATGCTGCACGTTGAGTGGGCTGAAAATGTGTGACGAGGCGCCACATACGCCGCGCGTTGAGTGGGCTTGAAATATGTGACGAGGTGCCGCACATGCTGTGCGCTGATTGGGCTTGAAACGTGTGTTGAGGCGCCGCATATGCTGCACGTGGAGTTGGCCTCAAACGTGTGGTGTGGTGTTGCATATTCTGCACGTCGAGTGGGCTTGAAACGTATGATAAGATGCTGCACATGCGGCACGATGAGCTGGCTCGTGACCTTCGGCAAGGCGCAGGATATGCCTCACTGTGACGAGATGCGACCAGACTCGTCTCCGAGCCCGTTACGTGTGCCTGCTTGGGGAGTTTGCAGGAAGAAGAACTGTGGTGCTCGGCTTCTTCAGCCTTTTCCTGCTGCTTGCTGTGCTCACTGTACCCGACGAGGTTTGCCCTTGCATGCTTCCCCAGCGACCCCATCACTTGGGATGAAAAGTTAAGGGTATCGCCAAGCAAGACGACTGGCGGTGGAGGCCGGGGCAGAACAGGGACCTTTGGCGGGGAACGCTGTGCGAATTCGGGCAGCTTTAGGCTCCCAGGGCCATGTTAGCCGATTACCACTTGACACGTGATGCTAATCACACCTGGGAATGAATGTCGCAGCTAAGCTCGCTATGAGCATATAGGATGTAGTGCAAGGGCCCTCAGCCGGATTTGGAGGATTCTGAGTTGGCTCGTCTCGTCCAGTTCTTTGTGGCAGTGTCGTTCATGGACCTCCCGGCCGGACGGGCACAAGTCCAAAGAGTCTAAAGCCCCAAGACGATTCTGAAACGCGAACAGCCATGGAGTGGCCATGTGCCACAAAAGTTTCTTTCTCATCCGTTGCCGTATTTCGGTGCCATCCGCCATGCGACATCGAGAGCACCTATCGTGGGGGCGTGTTGCAGGCCAGAGATGCCGTGCGGAGTCAGCTCAGCTTGTCGGCGTCGTCCGCACCGTGGAGTGAGTGCCCCAGCTTTGCGCTGCCCTTTCAGAGAGTCCCCGCCGCCAAAGCTGCTTCTGCGCCCGCAGCCACCCTACTGGAGCCCCAACACTGGATCTGTAACGGAAGCACTGACAGGGGTCCAACCCTACTGTCGCCGTGGCTCGTTCCCATTTCGTAGCACCTCTCCCTCGAAGGGTCAGCAGCTTCAGCCGACGTGTGACGCACAAACAACCTCCTAAGCGCTGCATGCTGCACTTTCGTATTTGGCTGCTGGAGATCACTGTCTCCTTTGAAGCACTGGAATTCCAGGGCTCCGATTCTGACGTCGCGTTGCGGCGAGGGTCAGGCGAGAAGCTCGAGGCCTTCGGTAACTCTGCAGCTGCCGCCCAGGCGAGAAGCGGGTCATCCAAACTCCAGGCGATCTCACGGCGATCAATGGAAGGTCCGATCCAGTTTCTACGTGACGGTGGAACCCGACCTTCTCCCTGGTCTTTGTGTGAGGGCTGCTGGGTCCGGAAATCCTCGCGCAGCCCCAGACTTTAAGACGTTGAGTGAGTATTTCTGAACTCCCGGCAGCGTGGCATCCCATCCAGTTTCCCCGGGAGTGTCACTCATGTCGGCGGAGCCATCTCGAGCCGATGTGTACTGGGGTCCCCTGGTGGCGAGCACCTCGGCTGTCACCAGGGTGACAGCCGAGGTGACAGCTTGTGCTCTCAAATAGAGAGAGCACGAGCTGCCCTTGTGCTCTCTTCCAGCGCGCATCGAACTCGCTTGCTCGCAAATAGCTCAATCTCAAGCCGCAGGTTGCCTGTGCCTCCTTGAGTTGGACTTCCTCACGCGTTCACTTTTTCACCCTCCCCTGTCCCCCCTCTTCTGTCCCGCAGTGGTCTCTTTGCAATGGCAGATCCCGATGGACCCTCAGGAAGTGCTAGTAAACGTTGGCGACACGGTGACGCTGAGCTGGAGTGGCACGCACAGCGTCTCGTCGATCCTCAACGAGGCTGATTATGCCGATTGCGTCTTCTCCAGCGAGGGCTCAGTGCTGGTTGCGGATACGAGTGTGAACGAATATTCTCAGACCTTTTCGGTGCGCAACGGGCGCCACTGCGAGGGCTCTTGGGTCGTCCGCCCACCAGGCGCAAGAGACGTGCCCGGCCCGTCCTTACCAGTGTTGCCAGTAGCTACTGAGGTGATAATAGGTGACGACAGGAGGTGTAACAGTCGGCTTAGTGACTGTCCTTAGTAGGCCGATTTGAAATCGACAATAGCAGAGGGCGCAGTAACTTGCATCGAATTCACAGCAGGTACTGTATGATAGCCTACCGTCATAATGACAGTAGGTACTGTATGATAGCCTACTATGACAGTACTATCATCGACAGCAGGAGAGACAGTAGGAACCGAGGTCAACTGTTTTTAAAAAAAAGATCTTATGTATCATTATCAAGCTGCTGCCCCCGGCCAAAAGCTTGGTTCGCAGGCGGTGTATGCACGGTTTCTTCCTGGCAAACCTACTGTTGACACACATCATCGCCTACTGTTCACGCCAATACCTGCTGTTCTTCCGTTCCCTGCTGTCGTGCCTACTGTCATGCCAGCACCTACTGTAGATTGATTGTAAGCTACTGTGCCCTCACCTACTGTCAGGATACTGTCGCGCACCCCCTCACTTAACCCCCCCTACTGTCAAGCCTACTGTGACCAAAAAGCCGTCAGTTACCTGCAGCGGTCGTCTGCCCGCGCGAGAGCAGGGAACCTTTCGGGCATGGGGCTGTTTCATTTTGCATGACAAGTACCGGCACCTGAGGGCATTATGCAACGCAGCTTCTTGGTCACCAGCTTCCCAATGCCCCCTTCTTTTCTCTGCCCACTGATTTCCCGGTGTGTCTCCAGGCCGCTGGATCGTTCTACTTCGCCTGTGACGTGTCGAGCCACTGCTCCGCCGGACAAAAGCTTACAGTGACAGGTGCGGTCCCGAAGCCAGCCCCCGGCATCGACGACGTGCCATCAAACGGGCCCACCGCTTTCAGCACCGCAGTACCTGCTGTGACTTGGTGTGGCGTGGCCGGAATGTTGACGCTGCACGCGCACGTGCGCTGATCCTTGTGCCGTTTACTCGGACAATATCCGAGCTACTCAACTCTCTCAGAGATTCAGTACGGTTTGCGCGATGTACCATTGCCAGGGATCAATGGCTTTAGAACACACTTCGGTCCGTTTTTCTAGATATTCCAGAGCTCCAAGGAGCGGGACCCCCGATGCCCCCAAAAGCCACTCGGTCGTGTCTTTGAGTGCTCGTCTGCCACCCCGCCAAAGCTGGCTAGCACCTTTTCCACAAGGCGCTCGCGCCGAGTTTCGGTCGCAAAGCCTCTTCTGTGAGCTCCCGCGACGCACCTAATCTGCCCCAGCGCCACGTTCAGCCAGCCTACCCACAACCTACCGAGCATCCTATCGTGACTTTCCAATGGACTGAGGATGATGACCTGCGCCCGCACCGTCAGATTCGGAGCGCCTGCCAGCTGATCGCCTCTTTAGCCACCCACTTCCAACGCTTGCCCTGTGGTACCGAGAACTCAGCTCCTCGGTCCTCGGTGCTCTGTACGTCGGGAGGACGGACCTTTTCCTCCACACCTCTGATATGTGTTGCATCCTGCGCTGTCCCAACCAGGGGTCCCATCTCCACCGTAGATGCCTGATCCGGAGCCCTACCGGCGGCCAATGGTTCACACCTCGGGTTTCTCTTTCTGACGAGTCTTCATCACTGGTGGTCACACCGGCGCGGCCATCCTATGCAGGCTGGCTGCAGAGTTGAGTGAATGCCGAGGCAGCCCCCTACCCGGCATCAAGTCTGAAAGTGCTTCTTGCGTGCGCTTCACGCGCCCCCCTGCTGCATCCCGGCGACAAAGGGCTGGACCCCGCGCAAGCCAAGCGCGATCCTCGGGCACTTCGAAAAATCGACCCCTGTGCCCGTGTGTTTATGCGCCCTAGGCATGGCCCTGCACCCAACGATCGCGATGGAGGATGCCACGCATTGTTTCCGACAGCTGGCTCAGTCTTGCCTTCGCCGCCGCCCCATCCCCCACCAGAGCACCCAATGCATCACTGGGCCCGAGTTCCCGCGGTGTCCCCGGAGTCCGGGCCGGAATGCAACTGATGGGCACAGCTGGGTTTCCTTTTGCAACGTGACCTACTCCGAGCACCAGCATGGGTTCCATCCGCGGGGCACCTGCAGTGACCTGCTCCGAGCACCAGCATGGGTTCCATCCGCGGGGCACCTGCAGTGACCTGCTCCGAGCACCAGCATGGGTTCCATCCGCGGGGCACCTGCAGTGACTTGCTCCGAGCACCAGCATGGGTTCCATCCGCGGGGCACCTGCAGTGACCTGCTCCGACAGCATGGTTCCACTCAAGGGCACCTGTAGGATTGCTCCGAGCACCAGCATGGGTTCCATCCGCGGGGCACCTGCAGTGACCTGCTCCGAGCACCAGCATGGGTTCCATCCGCGGGGCACCTGCAGTGACCTGCTCCGAGCACCAGCATGGGTTCCATCCGCGGGGCACCTGCAGTGACCTGCTCAGTCTGCCTACGCCACGGCCGCGCGCTGGCAATCTCGGAAGGCTGTCTCGATGACGCATCCCCTCACCCTCGGCCCTCCCCTCACCCTCCCCTTAGGCAGCTCTGCGTGAGGCGGGCCCTCCAAGGTGTCGGTCTGGTTAAACGCACGCATGAATCTTTGGCTTATGCGCCGTGGTCTTTGTTGGGCCCTCCTGTGCGCAGTGCTTGAGCTCGTCAGTACGCCAGCTCCAACAAACGCTCCAACAAAAGCTCCGTCAGAAGCGGTCGCTGACGGACCTGCGGAAGCTCCGTCAGAAGCGGACGCTGACGGACCTGCGGAAGCTCCGTCAGAAGCGGACGCTGACGGACCTGCGGAAGCTCCGTCAGAGGAGCCAGCGCCGGCTCCGTCAGAAGCGGACGCTGACGGACCTGCGGAGGCTCCATCGGAAGAGCCAGCGCCGGTCGATTCTGTATCTGATTCTGATTCAACTGATGCATCATCAACTTCTTCTCCTACTCCTTCGCCACCAATCTCCCCTCCCCCTCCAGGTATGCCGCAGCAACTCCTCTCTGGTCACTTTCCACCGCGTCTTGTTGAAATTTGCTTCTGGTGCTTAGTCGGTTCTGCATGCAATGTTTGAACGCACGATTCCATCCGCGCCTCCTTCCTCTCAACGGCCAATGTGCTTTCCTCAAGTCCATCCGCGCCCCCTCCCCCTCAACGGCTGATGTGCTTTTCTCGAGTCCTGTCGAGACATCGACACCGCAGACGCCGCTCTTCGATCCAACGTCTGACTTTTAGCAGTGGCGGATGCTTGATTTGGCTAGGCGGTCTCGACAGGAGCGCGCATCAGACGCTGACTTGCGTGTATGGGTATGTTTGGCTGTGTCCCATCAGTATCGGAGGGCACAGTGAACTGGGCCACGACATGCGAACCGTCCACGCAGGGAAAGTGCGAGACACTAGGCGTGGCGACCTACAGCACGCAGGGCGCTGCCATGTATTACTCGATGGGGCTCTTCGATGGGCCCACCACGTTCGGGAGCACCGTGCTCGCTCCGACCGGTAACAACGGAACCGGCGACGTGTTCATTGCCAAGGCGCGTGCTTCCTCCTGGCATGGCGCTGATCCTATCATCAGCGTGTCTGCAGCATGGCACTGATCCTATCATCAGTGTGTCTACAGCATGGCGCTGATCCATCATCAGTGCGTCTGCAGCATGGCGCTGATCCTATCATCAGCGTGTTTGCAGCATGGCGCTGATCCATCATCAGTGTGTTCCAGCATGCCGCTGATCCTATCATCAGTGTGTCTGCAGATGGGCTGATCCTATCATCAGCGTGTCTGCAGCGATGGCGCTGATCCGATCATCAGTGTGTTTACAGCATGGCGCTGATCCGATCATCAGTGTGTTTACAGCATGGCGCTTGATCCATCACTGTGTGTGTCTGTACCACATGGCGCCTGATCTATCATCAGTGTGTTTACAGCATGGCGCTGATCCATCATCAGTGTGTCTGCAGCATGGCGCAGATCCTATCAGTGTGTCTGCAGCATGGCGCTGGATCCTATCATCAGCGTGTCTGCATGGCGCTGATCCGACTCATCAGTGTGTTTACAGCATGGCGTCATCCGATCATCAGTGTGTTTACAGCATGGCGCTGATCCGATCATCAGTGTGTCTGCTGCAGCATGGCGCCGATCCTATCATCAGTGTGTCTACAGCATGGCCCTGATCCATCATCAGTGTGTCTGCAGCATGGCGCTGATCCTATCATCAGTGTGTCTGCAGCATGGCGCTGATTCGATCATCAGCGAGGCTGCAGCATGGCGCTGATCCGATCATCAGTGTGTCTACAGCATGGCGC
>LGRX02001219.1:0-40467 GCA_001247695.2 Cymbomonas tetramitiformis | reverse complement strand
CAGCCAAACAACTGTTGGTCTCTGGGTTACGGAGTAAGCGGACCCTGCTGGCATGCCCCCCAGTGGCTCCCGGTCGATGGATGGGACCTGTTGGTCCATGGTTATGTCATGAATGCAGTCACACCACACAGCATGGACACCCCATGTCAAAAAAAGGAAACATGCGGGCACCTAAGTGCTCCCCACAAAATTCAAGGGAAAACACAAAAGGTGTACACCACCACTGTCTGCCTCTCCTCGCAGCACGACAGACGAATCTACCGAGCTCTCCAAGAGGCAGTGCCCGCCAGAATGGCACCACAGGGATAACCGCCTCCCAAAACCCACTTCCACCCGCGGTCGTCCCCGTTCACAGCGATCCGCCAGTACTCATATCAAGGTCAAAGAACACAAGTCCCCGGGCATGTGTAATAACCATGAGCACTGTACACGGAGAGGGAGCTAGCGTCAGACGAATCCAAGACACTCCCAAAAAGCGAGCCGTAGACGAATCCCCGCCGCACTCAAAGAGGCAGTACCCATCAGAAGGGTACCACAGGGACAGCCACATCCCATCATCCAAATCATTCCAGTGGCCGTCCCCGTTCACAACGATCCGCCAGTACCCCATAAAGTGGGTGTCGATCACCAGTCCCCCGGCAGGTGAAAAAGCCCCAAGGCACTGGACATAAATAGAGCCAGCCGCAGACGAATCCCTGACGCCCTCAAAGAGGCAGTACCCGCCAGAAGGGTGCCACAGGGACAGCCACATCCCATCATCCAAATCATTCCAGTGGCGGTAAACACACTGGAACACACTGAACTGGACACACTGAACGGCATGAGATCGGCCAACAAAAGGCAGTGCCCGCCAGAATGGCACCACAGGGATAACCGCCTCCCAAACCCCACTTCCACCCGGCGGCCGTACCCGTTCACAGCGATCCGTCAGTACTTCATATCAAGGTCAAAGAACACAAGTCCCCCGGCATGTGTAATAACCATGAGCACTGTACACGGAGAGGGAGTTAGCGTCAGACGATTCCAAGACACTCCCAAAAAGCGAGCCGTAGACGAATCCCCGACGCACTCAAAGAGGCAGTACCCGTCAGAAGGGTACTACAGGGACAGCCACATCCCATCATCCAAATCATTCCAGTGGTAGTCCCCGTTCACAACGATGCCATTACCCCATAAAGTGGGTGTCGATCACCAGTCCCCCGGCAGGTGAAAAAGCCCCCAAGGCACTGGACATAAATAGAGCCAGCCGCAGACGAATCCCCGACGCCCTCAAAGAGGCAGTACCCGCCAGAAGGGTACCACAGGGACAGCCACATCCCATCATCCAAATCATTCCAGTGGCCGTCCCCGTTCACAACGAGATGTCAGCACCCCATAACGTGGCTGTCAACCACCAGTCCCCCGGCAGGTGAAAAGCCCCAAGGCACTGGACATAAATAGAGCCAGCCGCAGACGAATCCCCGACGCCCTCAAAGAGGCAGTACCCGTCAGAAGGGTACCACAGGGACAGCCACAATCCCATCATCCAAATCATTCCACTGGCCGTCCCCGTTAACAACGAGATGTCAGCACCCCATAAAGTGGCCGTCAACCACCAGTCCCCCGGCAGGTGAAAAAGCCTCAAGGCACTGGACATAAATAGAGCCAGCCGCAGACGAATCCCCGACGCCCTCAAAGAGGCAGTACCCGTCAGAAGGGTACCACAGGGACAGCCACATCCCATCATCCAAAGCACCCAAGTGGCCGTCCCCGTTAACAGCGAGATCCCACAACCCTATGGCGAGACGTATTCCCGGTCAGCTATGATGGCCCGAACTCCCACCCATTCGGACCTGGCACAATGACACCGTCACGTAAGTCCCCCAGCTTACGCCTGACGCGCGAGATCCAGCAACCCGGACCTCGTCTATCATACAGACCGGGCCTCTCCACCATAAAGCGCCGCAAAAAAGCCCCACAAACGCCTGCTGTGGTAACCCTTTTGTGTCATCCTGTGGAAAACAAGAGCTATGTTGTAAACAAAGTCTTGCCAAAGGACACATCTCTCAGCGAACCGATGCAGTTGGCTCGTGACAATCCCATACTTAGCTTTGTCGGCCAAGTACGAGTCATGTGCAGGGTACCTAATGACCTGGATGTCAGCATATTGTGCATCCAGTCGTTTGTCATATATGGCAGTCATAAGGCCTCTGCGCCTATTTTGCTTGATGAGTATGTCCATGTAAGGGCAAAACGCACACCCGCATGTGCCAAAGGTAGACTCAAAATGTGTTTGGGATAGATCCCTGCAGTGCCGGATTCGTTCAGATATAGATAGTCTTCCATATCTGGAATGTTGAACGCCAGCAAGTCATCAATGTATCTACAAACGAAAAGAAACCTGTGCGCGTCATGAAAATTCCCCGCCTCCACAAGTCTGCGCATGAACGCAAGCTCATACGTAAAACAATAGAGGTTGGCAATGAAGCCCGCACAGCTCGTCCCCATAGGGATCCCCACAATTTGTCTGTAGATCACACCCCCAAACTCGACAAATGTTCCATCCACCAACCCGCAAAATAACTCAACAAGCCGATCCTCCGAAAAGAGCATTTCCCTCTCACCGTCCGTCCTCCGAGTGAATAAGCATACACACACACTGAACGGCATGAGATCGGCAAGCAAAAGCCAGCCCACCATCATCCCAGTTGATGTGAGAAGCAAATCAAGAGCAGGGCGGGGCCGTGACAAGATACCACAAACACATACATATTCCCAACCCAAATGCAAAGCAGCATGGAAAGATGATACGATGTGACCGATCGTCGCCAAACAATTGTTGGTCTCTGGGTTACGGAGTAAGCGGACCCTGCTGGCATGCCCCCCAGTGGCTCCCGGTCGATGGATGGTAAGCACACAGACACACACACTGAACGGCATGAGATCGGCCAACAAAAGCCAGCCCACCATCATCCCAGTGGATGTGAGAAGCAAATCAGGAGCAGGGCGGGGCCGTGACAAGATACCACAAACTCCTACATGTTCCCAACCCTGATGCAAAGCAGCATGGAAAGATGAAACGATGTGACCGATCATCGCCCAACAATTGTTGGTCTCTGGGTAACGGAGTAAGCGGACCCTACTGGCATGCCCCCCAGTGGCTCCCGCGGTCGATGGATGGGACCTGTTGGTCCATGGTTATGTCATGAATGCAGTCACACCACACAGCATGGACACCCCATGTCAAAAAGGAAACATGCGGGCACCTAAGTGCTCCCCACAAAATTCAAGGGAGAACACAGAAGTTGTACATCACCACCTTCTGCCTCTCCTCGCAGCACGACAGACGAATCTGCCGAGCTCTCCAAGAGGCAGTGCCCGCCAGAATGGCACCACAGGGATAACCGCCTCCCAAAACCCACTTCCACCCGGCGGCCGTCCCCGTTCACAGCGATCCGCCAGCACTTCATATCAAGGTCAAAGAACGCAAGTCCCCCGGCATGTGTAATAACCATGAGCACTGTACACGGAGAGGGAGCTAGCGTCAGACGAATCCAAGACGCTCCCAAAAAGCGAGCCGTAGACGAATCCCCGACGCACTGAAAGAGGCAGTACCCATCAGAAGGGTACCACAGGGACAGCCACATCCCATCATCCAAATCATTCCAGTGGCCGTCCCCGTTAACAACGAGATGCCAGTACCCCATAAAGTGGGTATCGATCACCAGTCCCCCGGCAGGTGAAAAAGCCCCAAGGCACTGGACAAAAATAGAGCCAGCCGCAGACGAATCCCCGACGCCCTCAAAGAGTCAGTACCCGCCAGAAGGGTACCACAGGGACAGCCACATCCCATCATCCAAATCATTCCAGTGGCCGTCCCCGTTCACAGCGATCCGCCAGTACCCCATAACGTGGCCGCCACAACCAGTCCCCCGGCAGGTGAAAAAGCCCCAAGGCACTGGACATAAATAGAGCCAGCCGCAGACGAATCCCCGACGCCCTCAAAGAGGCAGTACCCGCCAGAAGGGTACCACAGGGACAGCCACATCCCATCATCCAAATCATTCCGGTGGCCGTCCCCGTTCACAACGAGATGTCAGCACCCCATAACGTGGCTGTCAACCACCAGTCCCCCGGCAGGTGAAAAAGCCCCAAGGCACTGGACATAAAAAGAGCCAGCCGCAGACGAATCCCCGACGCCCTCAAAGAGGCAGTACCCGTCAGAAGGGTACCACAGGGACAGCCACATCCCATCATCCAAAGCACCCAAGTGGCCGTCCCCGTTAACAGCGAGATGCCACAACCCTATGGCATACACACACACACACACATCATTTATGATAGATGAATCTTGACTAAAATTTGGAGAGCATTTCAAATATTATACTTAAAAGCAACAATAGAAACAATCAAAGATTGTATCCGATTCCGTTTCGTTTCGTTCGGGGCGGAGAGGTTGGCACTGATGGACAGAGCGTGGGAGGACGCGTTCGAGGAGACAGATAATGCCACGCAGGATGGGTCTGGCGGTGGGATGCAGGAATCTGAGGGAACGCAGCGTAGGAAAACAGTAGACTCTCATGCAGTGTTAATCACAAAGAGGCCAAAAGTACATATTCTGACAGTATGACAGTATGACAGTGCTGACAGAGTACAGTACTATGTGTATATGTAGACAGAGCAATGATGACAATGAGTCTGCAAGAGACAGAAGATCAATTCAAAATGTACACAGTATCTGTTACAGAACACAAGAGTACAAGTACGAGTACAGAAGTAGCTATGACCGAGTAACAGTAAGTTGAGAACAACTGAGTAAGACAGAGTAAGAACTGAGTAACAACTGAGTAAGACAGAGAACACAACTGTGTGATATAAGCACTGACTGTAACTCACAAACACTTCTATCAGATTTAATATCATTCAACTGTGTGTGTGTGTCTGAGTTCGTACACATTCTACTAGTTATATGCCTGAGTATACAAACTAAGTAGAAGTTGATTATCCTAGGTTATGGGCCTTATATGGATCTGAGGTAGTTTAGGTACAGTCGTCATGACTGACGAGGGGGTGCCAGTTTCAGAACGGAAGTATCCTACGCGGGAATCACAGCTTCAGGACTTGGTAGAGCAACATGCTGCTTTTTTGAAGACTATGGCAGAGACAATTAAGGTGTTGAGTGCTGAGAAGAAAGAGCCTGAGAAATCAACAGATCATGAAGAAGCTGAGTCGAGTGTAATGAGCCCTGCCAACGCACAGAAGACAGTTCAGTGCGTAGTGAAGTTATTAGGTACGACGAAGTACACGGGAACAGAGAGGAATCTATGAATCCTGGGTTCAATTTAAGACACAGTTGGAGTCAGCAGTCACGTTTTATCCTGAACTGCTTGAACTGGTGTGTGACTATCAAGTGTCAGATATTGCAGATATCAGAGGACTGAACTCGTTTACGCCTAAAACGGGTGGTTATAGTAAATCGACTGTAGAGGAAAAGCCTTCATCACGGGCGGGAGATAGGCCTTCATCACGGGCTGAGTACGGAGATAACGACGCGGAGGACGAAGAGTTTGCAGACGGCGACAGCTTTATTACTGTGCCTGGTTCTGCCAGTGTGGCAAGTACAGTTTTGTCAGCAATTCTGAAGCAGGTAACAGCCGGGGACGCCTTTGACGTGGTACGACGCTATGGCAATGACGGTTTGAAGGCGTTCAGGAAACTGAAGTGTAGAGTGGAGCCGCAGCTGTTTGGACAACTCGCGGGTTCAATGAAGAAGCTGTGCAAGCTGACCGTGAACGTGAATGAGGACCCGGTGAAGCAGTTGGGTTACTTTGGGGACGTAATGAGCTCTGTGGCCAACTACGGCGGCGCGAGGCTTGATCCTACAACTGTGGAGGTGCTGGTGACTGCAATCGCTGTGGCTGCTATGCCTATGGAGTATTCGCAAGTAGTTGCTGATATGAGTAAGGAACGACGTCCTTCTTTTGATATGCTTGTGCAGAGGTCTGAGTATTTCTTCGTGAACGTGGTGCAGCAATCTTTGGTTCCTTCATCGAGTATAGTGGGGGCTACTGTGGACGGGGAGACTGTTGCTGTTGCAAGAGCTGTGGTTGCGGACAGAAGGAGGCAGAGCGAGGAGAAGAAGGTCAATGACGGAAAGAAACTGATATGTCCTACGTGCTCTGGCGTTCATTCTGCCGAAAAGTGCTGGATAGTGAACCCGGCTGGTATGGAGGAGTTCATCAAGCTTAATCCTTCTAAGGAGAGAGCGGTTCGTGAGAACTATGCGTGGAGGCTCAAGAAAATCGCGGCGAAGAAGACACCTGACGCAGCAGCAGCGACGGTGGAGGAGGCGACTTCATCCAGCTCAGCGCGGCCGCGTCGTACAGAGGTTTCTGCGGGGGAGTTGTGGAGCTTGGAGAATCACGAGGAAGTTCATGTAGCCTGTCCGGTAGTTACTACAATGGCAGACCAAAAGGTGTTATACACAGGTGAGGTGTTGGAGGACACTTGGGTGTACGGTGTGTTCAATCGCGACAAGGAGGACTCGTTACAGGCTTCAGGAGGAGACCTGTGTGCCGTGACTGTGGTGGACTCGGACAGAGAACTGTATTTTGATAGTATGGCGACGAAGTCTATCTTTAATGACTTGTCTATGTTTGACGGTGCTCAGGTGAATGCGTCAGCAACTGTGTCGTTCAAGGTCATGGCTGGAGAGGTGACCACGTCTCGCGGAGGAGGCCGAGGAAGTATTACCTTGTGGAATCGAGTGACGAAGAAGGCTGACGTGCTGAAGGTGGAGGCGCAGTACGTGCCAGATTCGCCTTTTAATCTGGTATCCGCGGTGAGTCCGGAGGACAAGTTTGGTCTGTATGCTCAGTTCGGGGACTGTGTACTGCGGGACAAGGAGAACTTATGTGAGTACGACGTGTGCAGAAAGGGGAACGTGTATGTTTTACCTGAGGTCATCGTGGAGACTGCGCTGCCGGGGGTGGAGTGCGACAAGCAGGAGAATTGTCCGGTGAGGGACAAGTGCAACTAGAAGTTCACTGAGTTCCAGAAGTGGAACAATGAGAAGGGGCCCTTTCATCTGGATATGTGTGCTGACGAGCACAATCGGCAGGTGAACGAGTACTGCTCTCTGGTGAACTCGGTGTTTCTTCATTGTCTGACGGGACGGAGCTTCTGGGGTAATCCACCGTACGACGATATGTTCATTGAGAAACTGCTGACGAAGATACTCATGGACTTTCCTAAGGACCCTGTGAACACGAAGTTTATGCTGGTGTTGCCGTACAAGCCGAATGCTACCTGGTGGAGGTTGACAACGAAGTTTGAGGAGCTGCACGTGTACTCGAAGGGCAGTGTGATATTTTCTGCGAGGACAGACCAATGCTACAACGTGTCTGAGCTGGTGGAGTCGGAGCCTAGTCGTGTTTTCATCCAGGGGACTCCGTGGCCTGTTGTCGTGTTGTATCTTGACCAGTTTGTGGTCCCGAGGGTGGACGCAAAGGTTATTGCGCACATCAGGCTTGGTCACACCTGTGACAAGCATGTTGAGGTCATGGACCTACAGGGGTTGGACCTTGGTGTGAACTCTGAGGAGTTGAGGAGCAGCAGTGTGCTGAGCTGTTCTGTGAATTGTATGGCGTGCCAGGTGGCGGCACCGAAGAGGCCATCCCAGACGACAGATAGGGGAAGGGTCCCGAAGTTTGTACGAAAGGTGGTGGAGAAGAGGCAGGTGTCTGTCAAAATGGGGCAGTTGACGTTCACTGATCATGGCGGACCGTTCGTGACATCTACCAAAGGTTATCGTGGGTACACTATTCACGTGGATGACTATTCAGACGTGTGCCATTTCTATGTCTGGAAGCAGAAGCTGGAGTATGTGGACGCTCTGGAGGACTATCGTAAGATGGTGAAGGCAACTGGGCGAGTGTTCCTTGAGGAGGAGACTCGTGTGGAACAGGTGGTGTACGACCTGGACGTGCTGGTATTGCACTCTGACAATGACTCGACCATCGTGTCTGGGAAGGCTAAGCAGTACTGTGAGGACAATGCTATCGTGCACAGGACGACGTCACCGTACTTGTACGAGAACAATGCCAGGGCGGAGACCATGAACAAGTTCCTGCACACGAAGGCGAGAGCTATGCTGGCGACTGCTGGTTTGCCTGCGACTATGTGGCCTTTGGCTATGAGGCACGCTGTGTATCTGATCAATCGACTATGCAAGGCTCGGCTGGGTATGAAGTCTAGTTTGCAGGTGTTGAATCAGAAGTACGATCTGTCTGTGCTGCGAGTGTTTGGGTGTCGAGCTTATGCTTTCATCGACGCGAGCCTTCGTTCGAAACTGGCGGATCGGGCTACTCCTTTGATCTACGTGGGACACGAGGAGCGATCAACGGCTTATCTGTTGTACAGCCAAGACAAGGAGAAGGTGGTCAGAAGTGGTATGGTTCGGTTCGACGAGCGCGTTGATAAGTATGGACAGCTGGTGATGTCTTGGGACCCCTCTATGCTGGCACCGTTGAAATCGTTATATGACTGTGAGTCTCTGGATGGAAACTTCGTTTCAGCTTTCGTGGGGACAGTGACAGTTATACTGGATCTGCGTGCCTACGTGGAATTGAAGGGTGATGAGTTCACTGGTGTAGTGAAGTTGAACAGTGTTGGTGGAGGATCATTTTGGACGCCGGTGAGTGTGTTTCCGGAAGCACGGGTGGAGCATCTTGCGTTGCTGTTTGAGTATTGTGCACAGCTGACAGTGAACTCATTCTATCCATTGTTTGAGAAGGTGACAGTGCAGCGGTAAGGAGGAGGTGAATGGGAGGCAGCAGTGGTGTGTGCTACGGCACGGGAGGATCATGTATTGCCGTACCAGGTGATATTAGAGCGTCATGCTGGAGTGAGGGGCTCGGCAATTGATGTGGGTGAGGCTCGCGTGAGGTTTGAGACCCGTCATGTTGCTCAGGCGGTTCAGGAGGAGAAATTGACGGGGTTGCCAGTTGGAGTGACGGAGCCGAAAGGATGGGTTCAGTTGGTGAATGGACCTGACTCAGTGCAGTGGCAGGAGTCGGACCACAGAGAGGAGTGCGCTCTCATCGACGTGAACAAGGCAATCTTGCCGGTGGAGACGGTACCTGCTGATGAAAAGGTTATGCGCATGGTGGCTGTGTACAAGGCGAAGTTGGACTCTGCGGGGGAGCTGACCAAGAGGAAGACCAGGTGGGTGGTATGCGGCAATGGTCAGCAGCATGGGGTGCACTATGAGGACGTGTATGCACCGTGTACTCGGCTGTCAACTTTGAGAATTCTTATTCAGCTCAGTTTGGTGTTGGGACTGTTGGCCTTTGCCTTGGACGTCATCACGTGCTTTCTGAACGGTGAGCTGGACGTGGACGTTCCTCTGTATGCCAGTTGGCCTAATGCACGGACAGTACGGGGAGTGAGGTATGGAATTCTGCAGAAGAGTGTGTACGGGTTGAAGCAGGCACCGCGCATTTGGTACAGGACGAGCAAGGAGTTTCTGCTTGCTTATGACCACAGGATCCGGGTGTCCAACATTGACCCGTGTCTGTTTTACATTTGGCGGCCTGGTACACTGGTGGTGTTTGTGTACGTGCACGTGGACGACTACACTGTGTTCACTTCTTCAGTGGAGTGGAAGGTGGAATTCTTCAGAGCATTCAGTGAGAAATGGCCTAGTAAGGACAAAGGACCATTGGTGGAGCTGCTGGGTATGAGTATGGCTTTCGGTGACTATAGTCTGGTCAGGGAGTGCCATTCAGTCAGGTTGGGCTGATACAGCGTATGCTGGAGAGGTATTCTATGCAGGACTGTAATCCGTGTATGACACCAATGGAGCCCAGACTGTCTCTGATGCCTGTGGACTCGGAGGAGAAGTTGGAGAAGCTTCCCTATGTTAATCTGGTGATGGAATTGATGTGGCTGGCACGTTGCTCACGGCCTGATATTCTGACAGCGGTCTGTTATTTGGCCAGGTTCTCTCACTGCTACGGGCAGGAGCATTGGCAGCATTTGAAGCGTGTGCTGAGATATTTGAAGGGAACTATTCATGTTTGTTTGACTATGCAGTGCACTTCGCCAGCGTCACTGACTGCAAAGGTGATAGTAACAGCTTATACAGATGCAGACCACGCAGCAGACACATTGACCAGACGCTCTGTTACAGGTTCACTGGTGCGACTGAATGGAAGTACTGTCATGTATTCGTCAAAAATGCAGAAGACAGTTGCAGTCGGCACAACAGAGGCAGAATTGATAGCGTTGTCAGAATGTGCACGGGACGTTGAGTATGTTGTCAATCTGCTGACTGAGTTTTCACCTGTCAAGCACCCTGTTACAATTCATGGAGACAATCATGCTTCGGTGGCACAGGCAGAGAATGTTCTAAACAATGCAGCGACACGTCATGTGGCAGTGAGGAATCGATATGTGGCAAAGTTGGTAGAGCTGGGCAGAATTGTCATTGCAAAAGTGCCCACGCAGGAGAATTTGGCAGACTTCTTTACCAAAAGTCTTGCTTTGGACCGTTTTCAGGTACTCAGTGCGGTGGTGTTGCGATATTTTCGAAGAGCATGAGTAAGGAGGAGTAGGAAAACAGTAGACTCTCATGCAGTGTTAATCACAGAGAGGCCAAAAGTGCAAATTCTGGCAGTATGACAGTATGACAGTATGACAGTGCTGACAGAGTACAGTACTATGTGTATATGTAGACAGAGCAATGATGACAATGAGTCTGCAAGAGACAGAAGATCAATTCAAAATGTACACAGTATCTGTTACAGAACACAAGAGTACAAGTACGAGTACAGAAGTAGCTATGACTGAGTAACAGTACGCTGAGACAGAGAACACAACTGTGTGATATAAGCACTGACTGTAACTCACAAACACTTCTATCAGATTTAATATCATTCAACTGTGTATGTGTGTGTGAGTTCGTACACACTCTGGTTAAATTGAAGCTTGCGGAATTTTAGAGGTTTCTGTGCCGGTAGATCGATTAGAGTTTCCTGAGCCGGTAGATCAAATCAGCAGCTGAGTTAGATCTAAAGGCTTTACACACGACAGTATTTAGGAGTTCTGCCCGTGGGAATCCGCAGCTCTGTTCTTTTGCCTTCGCAAAAGAACTTCACAAGAAATTTTCCTCGCGGAGAAATTCTTAGTGCGGCACAGTGCAAATTTTTACCCCACATTTTAATGTTACTGTGGAAGTTTAAATCCTTGACGACTTACTACAATGAGTCAAGACGGTGAGCAAGGCGAGTCGGAGAACAATGCTGGCGCGGTTGGACAACCGGCGGCGAAGTCCGGGACGGAAGTCCTGTTGGAGCAACAGGGCGAAATGATGAAGCTCATGATGAAGCAGATGGAGACTCTCGCAGCGAGAGTCGAAGTCGCGGAGGAGGCGGCAGCGAAAGCCGCTTTGCAGGCTGGTGGTTCCGCTCAGAGCGGAGACGCTGAGTTGGAGGCATTAAAAAAGCTCCCGTATGTCCCACACGTTGAAGGGAATCCGTTCCCTGTGAGACCTGCGACATTGGAGACTGACATGCCGCAGATGTACGACCTGTACAACGACAAGACCTACGACGCCCTCTCCGAACGCACCAACTCGTCCATGCGTTACGAGCAGTTGGTGCTTGCCCCTGTGCTGTCGTACATGCACGATGCGATTGCGTTTTCCGAGGTGACCTTGGACTGGTGTCAAGATGAAAAGGATCCCCCAACGGTGGAGGAATTGAGTGAGCGCGTTTTCGCAGCGCACAACACGTCTAAGGGCGTTTTTTCGCTTCTGAACAACCGCTACACCATGTTGCAGCTCAGAGCGAGCATGGAGTCTAACGCAACATCGCACGGCGGAGCTGAGGCGTTGCGGGCGAAGTTGGCTTTCATCGAGGAGAAGGTGTACGCAGGCAGCGACGGGCTGGTGAGCGACTCAGTGCTCACGAAGTGGTTGAAGGAATTCGACACCACGAAGGCGAAGGCCGTGATGAACACGCACGCCAAGGCAAGCGCCAAAGTTTCGACTTTTCGTGACCGTCAAGGAGGCAAAGGCAAAGGCGCAGCGGGCGGTGGCGCTGGAAAAGGTGAAGGTGGCCGCGGCAGCGGCAAGGGAGGTAAAGGGTCAGGGCTTGGGCGAGGCGCCCAAGCCCAGACCTAACTTTCCGATCACGGAAAGGTTGGACGCCTTCCGCCCCTCGGGGCGTTCAACGGAAAGAGCCCACCCTGCAGGAAAGGGTGCGGAGCAGAAGGGGGGCATGGCGCGCAGCTGGCGCGAACTCAGAGGTGATGCAGTGGATCAGCAAAGGGGCAAGGATGCGTTGGGTCGACAAGGCGCCTCTGCCTTTCGATCATGGAGTGTCGTTGGGCGACGCCACCCCTCCGCAGCTGGAGTGGATGGCCGCAGAGACCGAGCGGTGTCTCAGAACGGGCGCATGGGTGCGAGCGAGGAGGCGACGTCACGTATCCCGAGTGTTCCTGGTGCCGAAGCCGGGGACGAACAAGTGGCGTCTAGTGATGGACTTCCGCTGGTTGAACGCTCACTGCGTAAACTCTCACTGCAAGATGGAGACGCTGAAGAAGCTGCGTCGGCTCGCCAAGCCGAACGACTGGTGCTTCAGCTTCGACCTCCAGGACGGTTACCACGTCGTGGGGATCGACCCTGCCTTCCAGGAGTACATGCAGTTCGACGTGCGGGGGGAATTATTCCAGTGCGGCGCCCTTACCTTCGGCTGAAACGACTCGCCACGAATCTTCGTCAAGGTCATGAAGGTGCTCGTGGAGTGCCTTCGTTCTCCGAGATCCACGGAGGATCGGCGGGAAGTGCGGAAGCTGCAAAGCGGAAGCAAGGTGCGACGACGTTGGGCAGTTCGCAGACGAGCTGGAGGATGCGGCCGCGAGGAGCATCAGCAGGGGGCGCGGGTGCTCCCTTACATGGACGACTTCCTGTTGCTGCTAAGCAGCAGGATCGAGGCGCTCAGGGCGCGCGAGCTGACATCTCGGGTCTTGGTGAGACTCGGATTGTCGCGCAATGAGAAGAAGGGGCAATGGGAGCCGACGCAGCTGGTGGAGCACCTCGGGCTCGAGGTGGACCTCAAGGCGGGACAGTTCCGCGTGACACCGGCGAGGCTGCAGAAGATTCACCTGCAGTCCAAGGCGCTTCTCAGCGAGGCGTCGCGACAGCGGAGGTGGCTCCCAGCTCGGAAGTTGGCAGCGTTCACGGGGCTCTGCCAGTCTGTGTATCTGGCAGTCCCTCCGGCGAGATTGTATCTCAGGGAGCTCCACTTCGTGCTCTCCACGAGGCGGGGATGGGGCGCGAAGGTGAAGCTCACACGGCAGGCGTGGAGCGACATCGAGTGGTGGCTCAGGCTGCCGGCTCAGAGCCGGTGGAACGGTCGCAAGATCTGGCGCAGCCCCACGAGAGCGAAGGTGCACACCGACGCGTCTCTGTTCGCATGGGGCGGGGTGCTGAACCTCAAGCACGCGGCAAGAGGATTCTGGTCCGACGAGCTACGGCATCTACACATCACGCACCTGGAGTTGGAGGCCGTGTACAAAACGGTGCAATCCTTCCTGAGAGAGCTCACCGGCAAGGTGGTGCGCCTCTACTGCGACAACCAGGCGGTGGTGGCCATGCTCTCGCACTTCACGTCGCGCAACCCGGAGCTGATGCGGCGGATGCGGCGCCTGTGGATCCTGCTGGACTTAAACGACATCGAGCTCCAGGCGAGGTACATCAGAAGCGAGGCAAACGAGTGGGCCGACCGCTTGTCTCGGGACCGGGACCTGGACGACTGGCGGCTGAACCGCAGGTGGTTTCAGTGGGCGGAGCGGGAATGGCACCAGCACACCGTGGACCGCTTCGCCTCGGAGCTCTCCGCCCAGCTGCCGCGCTACTACGCACAGTGGCACGACCCGGGGTGCGAGGGCGTGGACTCTTTGGCCTTTTCCTGGCTAGGAGAGGTCAATTGGGTCAACCCCCCGTGGTCCCTCCTCGACGAGGTGGCGCACAAGCTGCGGGAGGAGAAGTGCGCCGCCACGGTGGTGGCGCCCTACTGGCCGGGGCAGATGTGGTTCCAGCAGCTGGAGGCCATGGCCGACGAGGTGGTGATCTTGCCCCGGGGCAGGGACCTCTTTACTCCCAGCCGGCTGGGAGGGTCCGAGCTGCTCGGGGCCTCAAGCTGGGACGGCATCATGTTCCGCATCTCCGCCTCCCGGTGAGCCATTACCTGCAGGATGGGAGGCGGGCAGCCGGGCAGGCGCCGCAGGCGGGGCTGGCGAGTGGCCTCAAGGTGAAGGTGTATTGGCCCCAGGATGATGCCTGGTACACCGGCACCGTGGGTGACACGGGGTCGGACGGCCTAACCCACATTGCCTACGAGGATGGTGACAAGGAGGACCTGGACATGAGCAAGGAGAGGTATGAGGTGCTCCCGGCAGCGGTGCAGGAGGTGACTAGCTGGGATGCGGCGCTTCAGGAGCGCTGGAGAGGAGAGTTGGGGGACAGCTCCCTCACTGAGCTGGCAGTGCAGATGCAGGGGGCAGCATTGGGCGGCAAGACGGTGGGCAACTACCGGCCGAAGGCTCGGGCCTTCATGGCGTTCTGTGAGGCGGAGGGCAGGCAGTGGCTTCCGGCAACGGGGGCCACGGTGAGGCTGTACATTGCTCACATGCTGGACAAGGGCACGGTGCAGGCGTCCAACATGCAGCCCTACCTATCCGCCATCAACAATTACCACGAGGACATGGGGTTCCCCGGGCCTGCCAAGGGCCGGGCGATCTCCAGAGCAGTGAAGGGCATGGCCCACCTCCAGGTGCACGCGGCTGAAGCCGCGGGTGAGGAGTAGACGGTGCGGACCTGGCTGCCTGCCAGGCATGTCTCGGCGGTGCATACGCACGGGTTGGGGCTGGAGCCGGTGGGCCGGGCAGCTACGGAGCTGCTCAAGGCGTGCACCTACGTGGTGTTTGCCTTCGTCACCTTCGGCCGGCCAGAGACGGGCGTCTCCATGCGCAGGGGGCACATCAGCATCACAGGTGATGACATCTCCGTGGTTCTCCACAAGGAGAAAGGCAGGGGGCACGTGCGCCTCAGGAGGAGGCTCACCATCCCCGCAGCGGGGGTGGCGGGGCTTGTGCAGCTCCTGCAGCACTGGCAGCAGGTGCGGGATGCCTGTTGGGGGCATCGCCCGGTGACGGGCTCGGAAGTGCAGGGCAGCTACTGGAGGCTGCCGTGGGAGCAAGGAAAGCTCCAGTCGGCGCAAGCTAATGGCTGGGTGCAGTTGGCATTGGGGAGGCTTGGGTGTGTCCCTCCGGAAGGGGGACACTTCTCTGGCCACAGCACCCGCAAGGGGGCTTGTACCTGTGCCAGGGCTGTGGGCGCGGCGCTTGAGAAGTGCTGCTTCCTGGGCGGCTGGTCTCAGCTGTCCTCTGCCATCCACTCCTACATTGACCCGGCAACTGTTCCCGACGAGCACATGGAGAAGTACTTCGGGTGGACCACTCCGAGATGGCGACAGCAGCAGCAGCGGCAGCCTGGCACAGAGCAGTGTGCCTAATGATCTCTGTTACATGGCAATGAGATGTGAAGAGCAAAAGAAATGGCTAAATTGGAGCCTGCGGAATTTTAGAGGTTTCTGTGCCGGTAGATCGATCATAGCTTCCTGAGCCGTTAGATCAAATCAGCAACTGAGTTAGATCTAAAGGCTTTACACACGACAATATTTAGGAGTTCCGCCCGTGGGAATCCGCAGCTCTGTTCTTTTGCCTTCCCTACCCACCCAACCCAGAAGACTCTAAACATTTTGCCTTAGAAGCCGTGCATCAGCCTAAAAAGCATGTGAAGCTGTGAATCAACCTAGAGAAGACATTCCAAAAAGAGATTTTCTCTCACACACTTAAAAGCATGTAAGAAGAAAGCTATTTTTAATGAAATGCTATGCAGTGTGCCTGTTGGCAATGAGATGTGAAGAGCAAAAGAAATACTAGTTATATGCCTGAGTATACAAACTAAGTAGAAGTTGATTATCCTACAGCGTGAGCGGTCTGGGCAGGCTCCCGGTGAGGCGGGCGAGGCAGGCGAGGCAGGCGCGATGGCATCGAGGCTTTTGGAGAGCATGGAGGACGTGCGACGGGAGGTGGAGCATCTAGGCACTGTGGAGGGTCAAGGAGGGGGCACCGCCGAGGCGCGATCTAGAGGGGCACGGGCAGGCATAGGCGGGCTCAGCCAGGCGGCGTCAAGTGTCGAGGATATCTTGAATGAGTGGGATGACCTTTTGTCGCCGGGCCTGGAGAGTGGGGTCTGGACTCAGGAGCAGAGTGGGGCCTCGCCGGAGCAAGCAATGGCCTTGGCTGAGGGAGGGGTGGCCACCTTGATGGGGGCGAGCAGGCGGGTGGCCGGCCTTCTTAGGGGGTTTGATGGCATGGGGGGAACTGATGAGGATGACGAGGGAGATGTGGGGAGGTCCGCGGGTGGAGTTGACACACGCCGGGCCCCTCAGAGCCCGGGGGCCCATCCCGGCAGCTATGACCACTTACAACAGGTTGCACGGCAGCATACGGCATCTCATCAGCTTCTGTGCCCATCGGGCGAGGTTGCTGGCCGTGCCGGAACTAACAGTGAGCAGCTGTCGGGAAGGCGACGACCGGGTGGTGAACTATCGGCCACCGGGAGGGCTTGGGACACACAGGCAACTGTGGGGATGGGACCCCAAGTAGGAACAGTGCGGCGTGACAGTTACAGCGCAAGTGTGGAGCGCATTGCTCAACTTCGCAGCTTCCTCGCAAGGCAATCAGCGCAAGGGCTCCCGTCACGGGGAGTTGGTGCTGGGGGTAAAGGGCTACAGGCGCAAGCTCTGGGAGCAGAGGGGCGGTCCTGCGCGTGAGCTTGGTGGTGGACATATGGCTCGCGCAGCTCGGGGGGCAAGGATGAGGCGGCTTCAGGCAAAAGGCAACAGTGCGCTGGCGTTGCGGATGCAGAGGGGCTCGGGTGGCTCAGCGAGGCTTAGGGGGTCCCATTCTTCACTAGTAAGCTCCGGAGAATCCGGATAAGTGTCCCGAAGTGTGTGCTGAATCCTTTGATCCCCGGCGTGGGTACATAGTGCAGTCTCCTGTGGCTTCAGGTGAAGGAGTCGGTACAAGGATAAACACACTGAACGGCATGAGATCGGCCAACAAAAGCCAGCCCACCATCATCCCAGTGGATGTGAGAAGCAAATCAAGAGCAGGGCGGGGCCGTGACAAGATACCACAAACGCATACATATTCCCAACCAAATGCAAAGCAGCATGGAAAGATGATACGATGTGACCGATCGTCGCCAAACAACTGTTGGATAAACACACACACACGTAAGAAGAAAGTGTGGGGCGAGTGGCGGAACACATAATACGCCAACTGAGATTGTGGGGCCGTTGAGAGCTTTATATGACCCCGATGTAAAGGATGACGGGCGCGCTCTTCTCAGGACCGAGACAAAGAAGTCCAAACCGCGACCATCATAAGGCAAGCCCGGTTCATCAACACCCCGGTGGAGAAAAAGAACGGCACAAAATCCGGACGAGGGCACGACATGTTGCCACATACACACTATGAAAACAGTGGTTACACACAGAAAGAAGTGGGGAGCACTCGAAGGCCCAACCACCACATCAACCATATCACAACATGAGCTCGGCCTCGAGTAAATCTTGCCATGCACGAGACCATATTTCCAGGTTCAGCCGTGGAGGCTCACGACGGATTTGCCCACACCCTTTAGACCTATACGTTTTGTGGCATCCTTCAGATTCCAACACCCAACCAAAGCAGCCTGACTAAGAAAATAGGCGCCTGTTATGAAGGTGGGCCTAGCTGAAAGGATGGTGGTCACACAATGAACGGCAGGAGGAACGGGACCTGAAGCCAGCCCACCATCAGCCCAGTGGACAATAGACCGCAGGCAGGAACAGGGCGGGTCCGTGACCTGATACTATACACAGTCTCTGTAAGATAAGAAGCGAGGATGAGGAGAGGATGAAAGAAGCGCTGACACTCACACATACGGACACTCACACATACACACCTGATGTGACACTTGCACCCGCATGGTGGTCATACTCCTGTCGGTAATAGCCAACTTTCCACGCGGCGCTAGTGGCGCCTCCTCGGAGTCAAGCACCTCCACACGGTACCCAGACCACTTGTAGTACCTAAGTGTATCTCTCCCCACACATCCCCACAGCCTCCTCACTTTTCCCGTGCAAACTCGTTTCCTCCTCCCTCTCTCTGCCCACACCCAAGCCCTTTCCACTGACCCACCTATCACGGCACTCTCCTCGCTCACCCTGCCAACAACCGTGACCTCATCACTCCCTCCAACCACCCCTGAGTCTTCTCCGCTGCCCATGCCCGCCACGGCACTCATATTACCAATTCCTGCGCCTCACCCTACCCACAATGCTTCATCAAACGATCCATGGATTGTCGTTGAACGTAGCACGTGACGTAAAAACGACTAGGTTTCGATGCAGACACAAAATCTGCGACGCCGCCTCCCAATACCCAAGTGCCACTAACGCAGGCGGAATGGACGCTATTGCTGAGCTAGAGGCCATGGTGACAGCGGACTGTTGAGATACTTGGCAACGCTCCAGCCTTCGATCACTCGCATCTTAGCATCAGACACGAGTGTCACAGGCTAATAAAATCGCCTCAGAAAAAGTTGACGATACGAGGGCATCTTGGCAAAGCACGGTCTACTGAATTTTTAAAGCCTGGAGGCATACTATTCGTGCAAAGCTTCGTAAGCGAGACGCTCGCACCAAGTGGAGCTGACAGCCCGGCGGGCTGACTGAGAAACACAGGGAGCAAAAGAGAGACGTAGGAGAGAGAGTGTGTGAGAAGGTGGGGAGGGGAAGGGAGCGGAGGGGGCGGGGGCAGCTCGGAAGGCGTACTTCTCTAGTGTGAAGGTGTTGCTCGGGTACTTGTTAGCGGGTTGGGCGTTGGCGTGAGCCACCTAGCAGGAAGTACAAACCGTAGGAAAACTTGAATAGGCGAGGATATATTGCATGCTTCGACATTGTGACGCCAGTGAAATTCACTTTCTGAGAGAGAGGGAATGTGTCGCCGTTGTGGCTACGGATCCGCGTGACAAAGCAGTCCGTCAACAGACATAGAGAGCAGGCAGGCCGTCGCACTCTGTGTCTTGCGGGAAAATAGGAAGAGATCCTAAAAGCACGAGAGAAAGTAGGTGAATGTAACTGCGTGCACTCTCGGTACTTACCAGTTGAAGGAAGACTCCGTTGGTTTTGTGTGGGAAGACCGCCGTGGATACCCAAAAGTCCTGCCATTTTAACACGCCCCCCGCCGTAGTCTTGACCTTGTTGTTTGAGCAATGAGCACCGGGCCTGAAGTAGGCATTGCTAAGGGATCAAGTGAGCTCAGATCTGCAAAGCGATAAAGGGAGGAAGACCAGACGTGCTGCTGAAACACACAGGCCCGATCCAATGGGACAGCGAACATGTGACGCTATGGAAGCCTGAGTCTCAACTCCGCCACGCATCTACACCTTGCGGGATGGCTTGATCACACAAAAGCCAGTGAAGGTTGCAGATCACATACGTTTTCAAGCTTCGAGTCCTTTGGGATGTCGGTGATGAAGGTTGAAGGAGCCAACCTGTCCGTGCTGACTGTAGTATGTCAGCCCCTTCGGCTCCACGCTCGCTCGCTTACTGGATTTCGTTTCGATCGAAGTGTCCAAGATACCTGGCAGGGCTCCATCCGTAAAACATCAGCAGCTAGCTTCAGCGCACAATGACAGGCAAGAGCAGAAGTCTGCCGATTCCGTTCAGAAGAGGCTATTGAAGAGGTGCAGTGTTCTAAGTTTATAGCATGACAGGACAGGACACCCTCTCGTCTTGGGGTCGCCACGGGATGGACTTCCAAGCTGCGGAAGAACTGCACTGAGGCGCGCACTCACTTTGCCTTGCAAGCTGTTGCGCGGACCAAGCTCGTGACTCGGCACCGGGTCGTTTAATGTCGCTCTTGCCCGTCTGAGAGATTACAGTCGGCAGATGCACTTCCCATTGCTTATGCCGAGTGCCCCTCGCAGCAGATAGGACGCGGGCCCCGTCGACGCAGGGTTGCAAGAATAGCACGAGGGTAATGAGCACAGCACTCAGGCGAGTACGTGTGATTCGAGTTATTTCCAACGCCATCTTTCAGTGTACCAGGTACCGACGACTTCAGATATGCGAGACAAGAAAACTCAAGCTGGTGATGGGTATATCCGAAGTCTCGACGTTCAGTCGGCGTTAAGTTCAAAGTTGTGTAAAGGCCTTCGCTTCCCGCGGGGTGCGGGTGGTATTTTTCAACGTTGGCCTCGGCGGTCTGTCCTGAGAGTGAGACTCACGTCAGACTGTTGAACAGTTTGAGTTACCCGTCGCGTGACACCCGACCGTCAGTCCGAGTCCTTCGCTTGCGAGTTGGCGCTGGCGTTGGAGCCAGCGTGGAAAGGACTTTTTATTGGAATTCCGGATTGCAATTGGCAATTGGGTGGCACAGTGTCAGTGTTGTTATTAGGGAGGTTCCGATTTCAATTTCCGGATTACAATTTACGAGTTAAGGTCATAGATTCCCGAATCTGGATGACAGACAGTCCTTATCTCGGGATTTTGTCCTTAACTCGTAATCTGTAGACGTGAAAATCCGGGATAAACGCCCTTATCACGTTACGAAATAAGAAATTTACTTCCGAGTTACGGCTTAAGGACTGTTCGCGATCTTTACCGTCGATAACGCATTTTCCCCAGATTCTTTCGATCTCACGGTTTTACACACGACGACACGAGCGTTCAACCATCTGTAATAGTGGACTGGTTTGAGTCAGAAATCCCCTCTCGCTCTTACAAGTATGCAAGTCTGCCCGTAAGTCACTGTCCAGCGGCTGTTGTTTTCGGTATACTAACGTATACCGAACATAAGATAACTTCCCATATGCATTCTAATAAGTGTTAGGAACAACATGTTTTTTGCGCGAGTAGGATCCGCTCGGAATCTAGGATGCTGGACTGGTTCTTGTGAGGGGGGGTAATGGGCGTGATTCGAGCCAGCCAACTCGACTCACGCCCAGCAGGGACGCATACTGCACAGCATGAACATATCACGCATATCATATAAGCAATAATAAACACATGATGACCGTTTGGCAGTACAATTTCACCTCTAGCGGAAACGCGGATGTCAACCGCGTCCACGTTTCCGCTCGGGTTTCCTCCCTCATTCGCGTGCTTGTTTGCAAGAGAGCCTGCGCAACGGATGAGGGAAGCGTTATCAAAAATAGTATGTCATATGTGTTGTCTTCCCTAAAAAAATTGCACAGACTGAACGGTCAACCACACTTCTCGCTGTGGGCTGATGCGTTCATTTGGCGGAAGCGGGTGGAATTTAAGGAATTTGAAACCCGCAATAGTTGCGCTATGGGTTGTCATTCTTTGCGAAATGGGTACCCACATACTAAGTAGGAATATGTGCTAACATTTTGAAGCAAAATATAAATCAGATTAGTATACAATCTTAGAGATCTTTATTTCGCTGGACAGGGGCACACTGCGGGAGAGAAAGCCTTCCGCCTTAAGTTAAAACTACATATTTAACAAATCAGACCTAAGGTATAATATTGCAGTGCCACAATTCGAATTGAACACGGATGACGGAAGCGAGTTTCTCGGCCTTATTTCGGAATGTCCACAGCTGAGACAAAAATCGGAATCGAAAAGCCATCCCGGATTAAGCGGTTTCCGAGTTACGCGTTCCGGGTCACGATATCGCGCGTATCCCGCGTATCCCGTAAATTGTAATCCGGGAATTGAAATCGGAACCTCCCTATTGGTAATTATAGAAATGCATTCTTCCTGGGTAAGATGTTAGTCTGTCACACGGTGTCACTGTGTCACAGTATTGGCAATCGGTATTGGGGAACCGAACCTACTCTCGCAAGCCAGAGGTTACGAGCTTCGGCCGCTGCGCGGCCGATCGCGCGATTCTCGACAGAAAGCAATGGAAAGCAGCTCGTAATCCTCCGGACTAGCACAGAAAATAAAAAAATCGATAAACCGGGAGAAAATCGCCGCGTCCGGAGGCTCTGACTTGTGAGAGTAAACCGAACCATAAACCACACCGACTCTCCGACCTTGCTCTCCGACTGAGAGTCCAAGACCAACGACCATCGCAGGATCCTCGATCGACGTGTCACACTTCACACTTTTAATCGAACGTTCGAAACCCGACGGGAGCAGTGTTGCTATAAACGTGTAAAGCGGGTGCAGCCCGCCGGTGGCTAAGTGACAGCTGGCGGTTGCTACTAACAACCCGATGCATTCCGACGGTCGTCAGAATCGATCTGTGACCATCAGATCGGCATAATTCGGCATAAAATCTCCTACGGTTCTGCGCAAAACTGTGCGAGATTTGCGCAGCCGGTTCGACAGCACGATAAAAAATTCTGTAATCCAACGTCTCACGTCATCTGTCTGAGGCCCGTCCTTAAATCTGGTTTGGAGATTACGGCCGTCGCGTCGCGTCGCGTCGCGTCGCGTCGCGTCGCGTCGCGTCGCGTCTGACCAGATTTAAGGATGAATAATTCGACACTTCCCGCCATGCTGCCCGACATTTATCGTCTACGTGGCGTCTGGATGGTGTCGTCGTGGCCGCAACGGCAAAACAATTGCACGCAAGCTTAAACGTGAATGCAGTGTTGAAATTGACAGTGCCCCGTAAGTCGCTATCCAGCGGCGGTTGTTTTCGGGATGCTAACGTATACCAAACACAACATTACTTTGCATATGAATTCTAATAAGTGTTAGGAACAACATGTTTTTTTTTTGCGCGCAAGATTCGTCCAGAATTCTGGATGTTGGACGACTCTTGTGAGGGGGGGTAATCGTGGGCGTGATTCGAGCCAGCCATCTCGACTCACGCCCAGCAGCGACTCCGCATACTGCACCGCATGAACATATCAGGCATATCATATGAACATACGAAATCAATTCTGAGCATCTGATAGTGCACTGTCACCTTTAGCGGAAACGCGGATGTCAACCGCGTCCACGTTTCCGCCGCGGGGCTCGAAGCGGGTGAACCAAATGACCAAATGAAACACAGATGCGCACATACAACGTTGAAAATATGTTTCAGTTGTTGCTATTAGTATTTTTTAGCTTTCCCTACGGCGGGATACCGAAGGGAATGCCGTTTTGCGGATGCGGTTTCCCGCTTCCGCAATTCCCGCTTCCGCCACACGAAGCGGAGAATTCGAGATCTGCTTCCAGATATCCACACCGGAGGTTGGCGCCCCCCCTCGCGGCATCGCACATAGCGGGTGACATGATAAATAATGCAGTATGTCCAACACTATGAATCATGCATAGTGGTGCGTTACAACAATACATATGTATATATACATTTGTTACTTTTGGTCTTAATTGGTATTTTAGGCCCGGCTATGATTCACATTATCCCTTTTTCGCTCAGTCTCTTGGCGGTCACGAGGATACCACTTTCACCCCCGACCACAGTGTTGTTATTGGTAATTATAGAAATGCATTCTTCCTGGGTAAGATGTTAGTCTGTCACACGGTGTCACTGTGTCACAGTATTGGCAATCGGCATTGGGGAACCGAACCTACTCTCGCAAGCCAGAGGTTACGAGCTTCGGCCGCTGCGCGGCCGATCGCGCGATTCTCGACAGAAAGCAATGGAAAGCAGCTCGTAATCCTCCGGACTAGCACAGAAAATAAAAAAATCGATAAACCGGGAGAAAATCGCCGCGTCCGGAGGCTCTGACTTGTGAGAGTAAACCGAACCATAAACCACACCGACTCTCCGACCTTGCTCTCCGACTGAGAGTCCAAGACCAACGACCATCGCAGGATCCTCGATCGACGTGTCACACTTCACACTTTTAATCGAACGTTCGAAACCCGACGGGAGCAGTGTTGCTATAAACGTGTAAAGCGGGTGCAGCCCGCCGGTGGCTAAGTGACAGCTGGCGGTTGCTACTAACAACCCGATGCATTCCGACGGTCGTCAGAATCGATCTGTGACCATCAGATCGGCATAATTCGGCATAAAATCTCCTACGGTTCTGCGCAAAACTGTGCGAGATTTGCGCAGCCGGTTCGACAGCACGATAAAAAATTCTGTAATCCAACGTCTCACGTCATCTGTCTGAGGCCCGTCCTTAAATCTGGTTTGGAGATTACGGCCGTCGCGTCGCGTCGCGTCGCGTCGCGTCGCGTCGCGTCGCGTCTGACCAGATTTAACCTCTTAGCCGGTAACGCTATTTCCGGCCAAAAATGCATGTTTTGTGTGGGAAGCGGGTGTGGTGCTCACATACATAAGCATGCCACGGTGATTATATATGTCTTCGACACCTATCGCAACTACAAATTGAGCTATTGTATGAACATCTATGGCATATATATCGTGAGATATACCGATAATACAAGCAAAACTTCTCCAAATTTTAGCAATCGATTTTACGCAAAAGCGATTCTTGGTCGCCTAAGGTCTCTTAAGCGGTTGCCGTTAGTACGATGCTATCGGCCTTGGCCATGTTTAAACTTTTGTCAGCCATATGTCGAGTTAAATGTGCCTACATCTCGATATACGTGGCCTTTTTACGAAAAAAACATGAAAAAACATGCGATTCTTCAATGTTTTTCATACTTAAGCAATGTTTTCCATACTTAAGCGATTTGTCTGCGTGTATTTCACATATAAGCGAGGATGTATAGCCCTTAGCACCCATATATCGATATGTGATGGTTGAATGTGGCATACCCTGAACATATATGGTCATGCACATTCATATCAATGTCAAAGTTGTCTAAATCATGCAGATTTGAGACGATTTCCGTTTCAAAATTGGCTATAAAAAGCATTATTGTCGGTTCAAATTGTTATGAATATGATAAGAGTGTATGTGTATCCCATACAAATCTGCCATGGAGTGATGCATGCATGCTCACTATGCACACATATCCTAGGTTGTATCATGTCTAGAGTTCGTCTAACCCTTTTTGGTGAGCACACGTGCATGCGAAACCAAAAGGACCGCGGGTGGTTTGTTACGATATCGTAACGGCTACCGGCTAAGAGGTTAAGGATGAATAATTCGACACTTCCCGCCATGCTGCCCGACATTTATCGTCTACGTGGCGTCTGGATGGTGTCGTCGTGGCCGCAACGGCAAAACAATTGCACGCAAGCTTAAACGTGAATGCAGTGTTGAAATTGACAGTGCCCCGTAAGTCGCTATCCAGCGGCGGTTGTTTTCGGGATGCTAACGTATACCAAACACAACATTACTTTGCATATGAATTCTAATAAGTGTTAGGAACAACATGTTTTTTTTTTGCGCGCAAGATTCGTCCAGAATTCTGGATGTTGGACGACTCTTGTGAGGGGGGGTAATCGTGGGCGTGATTCGAGCCAGCCATCTCGACTCACGCCCAGCAGCGACTCCGCATACTGCACCGCATGAACATATCAGGCATATCATATGAACATACGAAATCAATTCTGAGCATCTGATAGTGCACTGTCACCTTTAGCGGAAACGCGGATGTCAACCGCGTCCACGTTTCCGCCGCGGGGCTCGAAGCGGGTGAACCAAATGACCAAATGAAACACAGATGCGCACATACAACGTTGAAAATATGTTTCAGTTGTTGCTATTAGTATTTTTTAGCTTTCCCTACGGCGGGATACCGAAGGGAATGCCGTTTTGCGGATGCGGTTTCCCGCTTCCGCAATTCCCGCTTCCGCCACACGAAGCGGAGAATTCGAGATCTGCTTCCAGTCACCGAATATGTGCGGGGATGCTTCCTATCGTTCATGATACCTTCTAGTAAACTCACGGGGAAGCCGATTTCCCCCCCACTGTATGGGGGCCTGCTTCTCCTTGCTTCACCCCTCACTGTGTGTGGCATGTGTCACCCGTGACCGTGTCTCCGTCACGTTAGCCTTCTCTAGTTAGACAGTCCGTATGTCTGCCTTCTCAGTTTTATGTTATCACCGTTCCGAGCACCCGGCCCTGCGTGTTTTCTGTGTTTCACTGTCTATATATTTACCCGTTACAAATATATAGTCAGATCATCCTTTCTATAAGGTTATCGACCCACTTCACGCTAAGTGGTGTTTCGGTAGGCATCGGCTCGCTTCGTTGGCTATTCGCCAATTCTAAAATTCCCTCTCACTCTAAAGTTCCTTCCGGTTTGAGCGCATTGAACGCAACCGATTTCCTTATTTCACATCGTGGGCTGCCTACCGTCAACGAGATTGGTTCTCCACGATTTCCTTCGGCCAAACTTCCTTCTTTCCCTCTTGTTCCTTCACCCTGGCCGGCTAATTCCTTCGGACTTACTTCGGTTTGAGTGCAACTACCTCATCCCGACTTCCTTGTCCAGCTTCGTGTGTTTCCCAGGGGAGAAGTCCTCTCCGGAGGCCTTTCGGCCAGTTTTCGAGAAAACATTTGTTTTTTCTTGTTTTGACATCTTTTTGCATACTTAAGGGTCAAAATTCTTTCGGCCAATCTTCGGCCAAACCCTCTTTTTGGGAGACTCTCTCGGCCAGGGGCCGGTCAATCGCGACAGGACTTCTCCCCTGGTGTTTCCTACCGTCTGTGATTGGTTTTACACGATCTCCCTCGGCCAAAATTCCCTCTTTCCTTCTTATTCCTTCACCTTGGCCGGCTACTTCCTTCGACGTCCTTCAACGCTCTGGTCAGCAGCGCCTCTGCTGCCGGAAAACTGACTTGCCTTACGGCATTTTTGACGTGACCACCGTGTTCCTCGTCAAAAACTGGCCCAATTTGACTTCTCCATCGCTTGATTTGGTTAATTTTTCGAGGAGTTACGTTTACGCCTCGAAACCCTATCGACGCGCCTTCCAGATTTTGCAGCCGCGGGGATCATGACCTCGCTGCACCAGCGTACGCGTATGGCCGCAATTCGGTCTGCCCTGGACTCGCTTCGACGAGAACATCTCCCCTTTGACTGTGGTCTGGTGGTGCTTGGTGGTGCTTACGCACCAAGCACCAAACTCGAGTCCATCGCGTTCGCCATCGACAACGAGTGCTTTGACTCCTTCGACTTCGTCCCTCCACTCCCTTCGCCCTCGCCTTGCACCCCACCTGTTCACCATCTAGTGGTGTGTGGTGATGTTGCCACGCCCACTTCGCCCCTCACCATCGTTCCTTTCGAGCCATTCCCAATGCGCTCAATCGCGCCCCCTTACCGCATTTTTCACCTTCCACCTCCCCAACCCCTTCTCATCGACGCATTCGCTCTGGTGGTGCCAGGCTACTTTTGGCTCTGGCACCGCACAGGGGTTGGTTAATTTGTCGCCTGGATGCCCCTCGACATCTTCGAGAACACCGCCGCCACCGCTCAGTGAAAGCACGATCACATCGCAACCAACTGCATCCAACCAATTCTAGACTTAGCCGCAATTAGCTGACAGAGTTTCACCGCATCTTGCCAGCTGTTAGCTGGCTGCAATGGGCCCTTGAACTCTGACATTAAGTAACATTGGGTTTAGGTTTTAGGGTTTGCTTGCTCTGGGATTGCCACTCACACCTTCGGGGTGAGGTGGTGTCACGGGGAAGCCGATTTCCCCCCCACTGTATGGGGGCCTGCTTCTCCTTGCTTCACCCCTCACTGTGTGTGGCATGTGTCACCCGTGACCGTGTCTCCGTCACGTTAGCCTTCTCTAGTTAGACAGTCCGTATGTCTGCCTTCTCAGTTTTATGTTATCACCGTTCCGAGCACCCGGCCCTGCGTGTTTTCTGTGTTTCACTGTCTATATATTTACCCGTTACAAATGCCTATTCTACGAAGGGTGGGTATACCCACCGTAAGAGGTGCTTACGGTGGGTATACCCACCCGAAGGGTATCAATAATTACCGATGATTGGCTGCGAATCACGGCATGTCACCAGTGACCAACTTGTTCTAGACACTCCCGTGAATCTCTATGGAGCCTCCACATGCGCCAGAAATGACTTGATAACGGGCCAAACGAACCCAAATACCCAAACCCTAATATCATCGGAATGCACGGTGTATATAGTATATTTGGTGTGCATAGTACCTGATTTTGAATGTGCAAGTGTCGGAGGTCTGCGAGGTGGCAGCACATATTGTACCAAAAAGTACGTCGGTTATATACCAAAATCAAAGTACATATCGAAAAATAAGTATATTGATGTTATACCAAGCTGCAGAAGTCTGCAAATAGAGTTGAATGGGTATACCCACCGTAAGCGAAGTTTTCTACCCACCGTTATTTCCCCAACTTCAAGGTTGTGTAATGTGCCCAAAACTTATCGGAGTCGTGTAAATTAAGTTTTCCGTCCTTTAATCAACCTCTTGGGTCACAGAAAATCCATATGTTTAACCCCCGCAACCTACTTGTGCGGTCGGTACGAGCTTGCAAAGTTTGGCGTTACGGTGGGTATACCCACCGTAATATTTTTAGAATAGGCACAAATATATAGTCAGATCATCCTTTCTATAATAAACATTATTTCCTTCTAATATATCGCAAATTGTCTATTGCCAAATCGGTGGGTTTACCCACCGTAACACGCTGTTACGGTGGGTAAACCAACCCTACGCGCTTGGCGCGTAACGGGGTCGCTACGCGGTTCCGCAAGAAATGTGACATTATAGTGACCAACTAGACACCTAAAAGTAATACTAAAAGTACTCGGGGGTCAATAGACTTGGCGGCAGACGCTGTTAAACATGCCTCCTATTGCGCTCAACTTGAGAAAATGTGAGAAAATAATAGGGTGTGAGTTATGCATTCCCGCTGGTGCGTGTGGGCGGGAATGGACTGTCCAAGAGTTTGGCGGGCAATGCCCCAATCCCCTTGACTATAGATTGAAGGCTCGAGTGACCGCATGTGACCCGGACAAAGCACCTGGCAAGCGATTCGAAGTGACGTTCGAATATGCCGGAGACAAACACGCGAAGTCCCTCGTCTTCATCACCGCGCATTTGCACTATCTTGGGTGAATACATGACAATACACATGCTTAAATCACAATGGATTGCCTTGTTGAGATGAAAAACGTTTGGTCTATTAATGTATTTTGATGTACAAACTTTTGCAGCTGCTTGAGCTGTACCCATTGACGTGAACTTATTTCCTCCACGAAACCCTATGAAAATAACGGATTTTAACCAATTTTAGGGCTTAATGAACCCCGACACCCCCATGGTAACGTAGCATGCCTACGATATGCACATGCATCCCCAAGTGATGTACACCAAAACTTGACATTGTCAACTATCATATATGAAGTGCCAACCCTAAGATCGCATACTAGCGCCTCCCTCCGTACGGCACGGATCTACCAATATTTGTGACACTTGTAAACCCACCATAAGCAAATTCCCCAACCCACCATAATATTTGGCAACTTCATGCGCCTCTTACATATCGAAAACACCTTAGAATGGCGCAACGTATGTTTTCCATGTTCGAAGGGACTCTTAATGAGTGCCATGAAACATAGGTTTGAGACAATATACGCCGTTACATAGAAGCTTTGGGTTGTTTAAAATCGTCATTACGGTGGGTTAACCCACCGTACCCATTTGGCAATAGACAAAATACTTCAATTTCTTCACTAATCTACCCTGCTGCACTAGGTTTTCACGGTGCTAATTAGGTCAAACGTTTGACCTACAAAGTGTCGCATTGCCTACGTGGGGAATGTCGCATGGCCTGCGTGGAGCGTACACTTGCGTCGCATATCCAAGGAGCGTCCATTTATTTTATCTCCGATTTGATCTGACGAACAGTTTTCTAATTTTGCCTACGTGGAACCAAAAAAGGCGGCGCAAGAGCGTCGCGTCGCGTAAATGTTGAACAAAACATCTCTGCGTAGCGTGTTACGCAAAAGATGTTTGTCACGGGGAAACTGAAATCCCCCCCCACTGTATGGGGGTCCAGCTTCTCCTAGTATCACCCCTTGCTGCGTGTGTCACTGGTCGTGTGTCACCGTATGACACCGACCTACCGGAATATCCAAGTACACTAGATATCAGAAAGTCCCGTACTCGTGTGGATAAACTGTATAAGATAAATAAACCCGGTCTCGGACGGTTTCGGAGTCTAGCCTACCTATGACACAGTACGAACCTACAGATCGGTCAGCAGTCCAGTGTTGGTCCTAGGGATCTGTCATAGGGGCCTGACCGGGACTCCCAGTCAGGGCTGCCTGAACAGATTTCAGCACACCACCCCAGCACTGTGGGTGGTGACTGGCTAGGAGAGTCAGAAAATGTAAAGTTGTAAGTGTTAGGGCAGGAGCCAGGGTGACAAGGCCGAACTGCTAATCTAACTGTGCAATTCTGATACACAAATTAGAACCCTCTAGCTAGCACAAGAGCAGAAACTCTTAGGGCTAGATAAGCGAGCCCTCAGTATATCATATAAAATACAAGTAAACGCTGCGTTATAGAACAGTAACACAAGCGTAAGATAATAGCGGGGGATGAGTGCAGACTTCTGTGTGAAGATACTGCTGAAGCACAACGCTTCCTCATTTATACCATACGTCTCCCATCGCATAGATGGTACCGCCATTGGGTTGTGAACCCGAGACGTTGGTTGAACGACCAGTATCGTCAGAACGAATAATACGTTCGCTCCATAATACTGCGCATGCTTGTTCCGCACATGCTTAAAGCAAAGATGGTTCTTGTTTGTTACTTCAAGATGTATCTTGCTTTGCCATCTTCGAGTTCGACGTACGAACTCTCGATGACAGGTGTCATTCAAGTCTTTCCTTGAATAATGACAGATGACGTGACTTATCATCTGACGACATGTACAGTCATAGTCGACCGTACTGACGACTGTATAATATATTATAATATATGACATGACTCGACATGACATGACATGGTATGACATGTCTGACAGGTATGACACGTATGACATGTATGACACATATGTCATCGGTCATGACCCTGACAGATCTCCCCTCTTAAAAGAGTTGTGACCTCACAACGGGCATACCTTTGTATATGTCTATGATTTCTTTGTTGTTGTTGCTTCTTGCTGGTACCAGTCTTCTTACACCGATTTGAGGCGTCCCTCATGGTGTTTTTAAGTTATTGGGGGGAACTGAGTCCACTTTAGTCCCTCACCTTACAGTTCTTAGGATGTAGCCCCCTTTGAAGTTCGTATCGTATTTCAGAGTGACGTTTCAAGGTTCAATGAATTGCGTTTCGTGATACAGATTGACGCTGGATTACTGATTGATCCACACGTATCGTGCGTCAGAGTGACGATTCAAAGTATCCGAAGTGTACGTTACGGATTATTTGCGCTAGCCGTCGTCGCTTTGCGAACGATGATCCCACGATTTAACGATTTATAATCGAACGATTCTCGGCCTGATATAGTGCACCCAACCCTTCCTCCCCTCCTTAAGCTACTTTGGAGGATCATAGGTGGCAACGGGGAGCCCGTGTTTGTTTCCGGAGTTATTTCACCGGGGGCTTGTTTTATTGCAAACAGAGTGGCCCTGCTTAACGGGATTGGACTTATAATCCTTACCCGGTCTGCTCACTCTTGATATGGTCCAGTACGCACGCTTTGACGAACATCTATCGCGATGAGTGAGAATGGATTCGCCACGTACTAATGTGAAATTTATTTAGTTATGTTTGTCAAGCACAACTTAGGATCACAACTCCGTCTACCTCAGTCGATATCTCCGGTAGCTTCGGATGACTGGCCAAAGAATCCGATGACAAACCACGGTTTTGGCAAAGGTAGCATTTAGCAGTTTTTATTTATCCACAGATATGATATCTCGCATGTGCGTATCTGTGCAAGGGTATGATTTTGTACAAGGCTCACTACACCTTTAGCAAGGAAGGATCAATTTCCTGCTTCTATGCAACATAATGATAAAACATTAAGAGCAAGGTATATAGATGATCGACATGTATTAGTATATATTACAAGAAGTAAGGGCATGAGGCTTAATATAATGTTTAGCCTTCATCATAGGCAGCTATTATGTCTGCTGCATTGGTCAGCTCTGTGGCTTTGACCCAGGTGTCATGTTGAGGGCCGTAGCCTGCATATCGCACTAAATAGTACTTGACACCTCTAGTGATCTTATCTGAGAGTATATGTGATATCTCAAACAGTGGTTGCCCTTCTTCGGTGATCATCTGTGGCAGAGGCAAAGGTGCTTGGATCGAGTCATTGTACAGCTCTAATCTGGATACAGGCTGTACCGGATGAATACGGATATCGAGGTCTCCGAAATCTAACTCGTATGCACGCCCATGGCTAAGCACTTTGGAAATGGTGAACGGCCCAATATATGGCTGCTTAAAGTGTCTGCCTGCCTCTGTCAAACCAGTCCATTGAATAAACTCGGTCCGTAAAAGAACTTTCTGCCCAACTGCAAACTGCCGAGGCATGTGAGTCTTATTGAATCTGGCTTGGCTAATTTCTGCTGCTCGGGAAATGTTGTCTACCGCGTTGGCATGAACAGCCGAGTACTGGTCAAAATGATCTCGAATAGCTCTTTGTATTGGAACAGGAGCTTCTGGCGGAATAGTGATTACCAGGTCATGAGGCGAAAGTGGTTGCGCCATCGAGTCGAGATAAAATGGTGAATAACCAGTTGATGCAGAAACTGTGTTGTTAATTGCAAACTCCACCAGAGGCAACTTGTCCTCACGGAAGTCCATCCCATAATAGGAAGTAAAGTAGCCAGCACCGTAGTAGTGCTCCACATCCAGAGGACCGCTCTCATGTAATGCCATACCGTAATAAAATGCCATGCCGAAGCCCAAATCCGCTTGAGCTAAATCCTGAAATGCTAGCAGGCTCAGAGTGTCAGGAGGCTCGGGCGGCTGAAGCGGCGGCACATCGTGAGCCAACAAGAAACCCTGAGCCGGGTTCACTGAATCAACAAAATCATTCGTAGAGTAAAATGACGGAGTCTCCCAATCGAGATCACCACCAGGCGAAGGCATCTCCGTAGCCGATGCACATGCCGACACAGCAGAAGCTGTGGAAGCCGCAACAACCACCGACCTGCAAAAGAAATGCACAGGAGAGAAAGCACCGCGAGCGCGCCGATTGCCGGCGTGCCAAAGCCGAAAGGCGGCACACCGCACCCGATAGCACCGGCCGGAGCTCGCGGCTTCACCGCGAAAGTACCGTCGGCGAAATCCTCGTAGTCGTCCGTGTCATAGCCTGCCAGGTCAGACGGGTGGACGGCGGCGTGATTCACCGTCTGCACGAAGCCTCCGAACTCACCGCATGTCGCCTCCGTGGTGGTTACCCGCGCCGATTGAGCTGGCGCGGGCTCCACATCCTCCACCTGCGAAACAGGCATAGCAGGGGCCGGCACGGCGGACGCCGATGCCGCCGCACCACCTGCCGGAACCTGCCCCTCCGGTGTGATCCCTACCGCAGCGGCAGGGCCACACACCAGAGCCGATGCATGCCCCTCCGCTCCGCTCCCAGGAATGAAAGATGCGTGGGTAAAATGTACCTTCTCTTGGGCGGCCTGAACCTCAGAGGTGAGGGCATCAAGCCGTCGCAAGATGTCCTCGTCGTCGGTCCCGCCAGAAGGCGGAGGCCGTAGGCCGCCACGTCGATCCCACCGACGCCGTCCGTGGAGAGCACCGCGGGCGGACCATACGCCAACGCCGCATACGAGAATGCCTCCGGTCCAATGTCTGCCGCGTCCTGGAAGACCTGCACGAGCGCCAATGCGTGCAGGCCCTCCGCGTCCTCCTGCTCAATGGGAATGCAGAAAGCCGCAGCCGTGGCCGGCGAGTGTTGGCGACCGCCAAGCGGGCAGTCGCGGTACGGGTGATACACCTCACCTTTACCGGCCTTGCGGCAGCGGTGGCACAGCGGCTTCGCCTTCATGCTGTCGCGGTCAAAGCCGACCGCGGGGGGGTTGCCTGCACCCACGCGAAACCCCCTCGGATGCTGCTTCCCCCGATGCTGCGGCTGCGGCTGCTGTCCCCCGCCCGCACGGCCACCTCGCACCAAGGCCTTTAAGGCCGCGATCTCCTCGAGGAGCACCGTGTACTCCGACGACGTGGCCAGAGCGGAGGGCTTACCGTCCGTCCCCAACACCTGCTTCTCACGCGCTTTCGCCCCATCGTCGGACTGCGCCCATGCCTGGAAGATGGCCACGACGAGAGCCTGAAGCGAACGTAGAGTGACCCCGTTGAGGTCACCCGCAAGCGGATAACGCACCTTCACCGCCGCGTAAAAGATTGGGTCGATGCGGTTGTAGAGCTTAAGCTTGCGGGTCTCGTCGGTGGGCCGCCAGTCAGGAGCGCGGTTATCCCGCACCAGACGTTGCTCGCGAGCCAAGATCGGCTGCGGGTCAACGCCTGCGGGATAACGAAGAGCCGCGTGCTCCTGCTGGTGGCTCTCGCGTAAGACCGCCGGCACGCTCCCCTTGATGATGTCGATGAGAGCTCGACGTCCATCTCGGTCAGCCGAAGAGTCCGTACCCCGAAGCCAGGTGTCAGCCACAGAGTTCCGCTCCACGACGAGGGCCAAGACGTCATAGAGGAGCCCATTAACCTTCTCGATAACCAGAGAGGTGGGGTCGTCGAGGTCAAAGGGGGCCAAGTCCAGCCCAGCGGACTCAAACTCGGTCCGAAGCTGCACCACCAACTCGGAGAGGCGGTCGGTGTCGTCGGTACCACGATAATGATGTTTCTTGGAACCAAGGATATCCTCGCGGATACCCTTGGCCCAAGCCCGATGCAAGCGCCCCTTGTACACCGCGTCAACCGTGGCATGTTGGTCGACTAGGTGCTTCCGCAACGCGACAGCGGTGTCGGAGTTGCTGGAAGCAGCAGGGGGCACCACAGGTGGTGTGCTAGCGGTCGGAGTGTCCCGAACCGCATCCAAAAGCCGTATTGAGGCGTCCAAATCGGAGTCCCTCAATAGGCGTTTGCGAGCTCGTGTAGATGTCGCCATACTGTAGAAAGCCATAGAAAAGATGATGCGCGGTAGCACGTTTGGGTGTTGTGGCGGAAACGGAGCGAAGACGTAACGGCAGAACGTGCGGAGCGGCGAAAAGAGCGTGGGGCACTTGCAAATGTCGATGTGGTCGAAGGTGTCCGGAGCACCAGCCCAAAATACGTAAACCAGCGGGATCAGGGCAGGTAAAGTGAACATTGCCAAAACCGAGCAATAGCAACGCGCGGTGCCCATGACTCGCAGCCGCAATAAGAGACGTCTACCGTAAAGTCATGTCCAAATCCTAGTCGCACCCAAACGCGCAAGTGCGCACCACCTCTTCAAGCGGCTGCTTAGCCAATCATGGCCAAGACAGCAAGTGGAATGAAAACGTGGATGGGGCCACGACCTACCGGAATATCCAAGTACACTAGATATCAGAAAGTCCCGTACTCGTGTGGATAAACTGTATAAGATAAATAAACCCTAAGCTAGTTATACCCGGAACGGTCTCGGACGGTCTCGGAGTCTAGCCTACCTGTGACACAGCGTGTGTCACAGTACGAACCTACAGATCAGTCAGCAGTCCAGTGTTGGTCCTAGGGATCTGTCATAGGGGCCTGACCGGGACTCCCAGTCAGGGCTGCCTATACAGATTTCAGCACGACCTGCTAGAAAGCTCACTCCCGTAATCTTTCTTACAGTTTGTTATCACCGGTTTCCCCAGCACTGCTTTCTGAGTCCCTGTTGCAGTGAAACTGTTATATATATTCACACAAATATATACCTATTTTCACCTGTTCTATCAGGTTATCGGTCCCACTTCACGTGAGTGGTGATTCCGGTTGTTTCGGCTCGCTTCGGTTCGTCCGATTCTACAAACTGTCAATTTTTTTACCGTCAACATCGCAGCATAAGTTAACTGCGAACCATACCAGCGGCAATTTTCTCCGTCTCCGTTCCCTTTGCCGCTTCCGTTAACCGTGGTTCACCTACCGACTGTGACTGGTAATCCACGCACCGTTTCCGTCAGCTTTGAGCATCCTGGATTATTTTCTACCAAACATGTCTCAACAGCGCCAGATCGGGCTCGCTGAGGCCCTCCGTTCAGCAAGGCGGGCTAGTGCCACGCCATCACCGTCACCCGTGGACACCGGCGGTGCTACGCCGGGTCCGACACGCCCAAGGAGAATTGTGTCGACCGCTTCTTTGCGTTCACGTCCATCGTTACTGCGGCCATCTCCGCTGCCGTCCGAATTCTTCAACGACCCGTCAGTCCTTACCTCCACCCCGGTGGAGGAAGGTAGGGAAGAGGAGTATTTGGAACGGCTCTCTTACGCCTTCACGTACTCCGCCGACATCATCGCGGTTTTACGGCCTGGGGGCTATAACCCTAAGCATGGCTATACCCTCGACACCGAGACTGCTGACACCGACTTCCACGCCCTGATTGCGGCATTCCGACACGTTTTGTACCCCGTATCATTCCCCGAGTTCTCCAAGCTACTCGACCTTGAGTACGACTACGATTACTACCACGTGGTGCTCAACGAGATCATTTTCACCGTCCTCCCCATCGTTCTTCGTGGTACGGCTCTGGCGCTTTACACAGAGGCGGCTCGTTCCACCCTGGGGACGGCCGTTACATCTTGCAGCGCCTGCGCTACGAGGTCGAGGGGGTCCCCGATTCCGACTCCGACCGTTTTTGGGTTAAGATGCGCTCGATCATCATCAACGAGCCCGACGACCCATCGCCGCAACTTACGGCAATCCGTACCCTTGGTGACAAGCACGCCAGGATCAACACCGACTACAGCAAGGCCAAGCGGGTGAAGGACCTCTGGCACATCCTCACCAACTCGGCCAAGCAATCTCCGTACGTCACCCCCCTGTACGTCAACGTCATCCGCGATTTACGGGGTGGTGCGCCTTACTCGTTCTCCACGCTATGCCTGCGGATCCGCACGGTGTGGCGCGAGGAGCTCGCTTTCGCCACCCCTGTGAAGGACACCGGCTACACCGTGCCTTCTGGTGGTGGTGGTGGTGGGCGGGAGAAGAAGCCGTCTCTCAACTCCGTTTCCTTTGACCGTAAGCCCGCCTACACCACCGTACCCGTCGGTGAGTGGAAGGCGGAACCCGTTGGCGCTATGGTGAAGCGCTGGGTGGGTGTCGGGTACCCCTGCATTCTGTGCTTCCGCATGTGGGGTGTGACCGATGCACACCCTGACACCCGTGGGTGTTGCCCTTACATGTGTAGGCGGAGGCATTTGGCAGTGGGCGCGCGCCCGACACCGCGCTCCCCGCTGGGAAGCGGCCTCCGCCCCCAGATTTCGCTGCTGCCATCGCGGCCTTTCAGGCGACGGATTCCCCTGCCGGCGGCCCTCCGGTGGTGCCAGCCCCCCAGGCTGACGCCCCGGCGGACGTGGCGATCATGGCGTTCGTTGCCCCCGTAATCGACCCGTCACCACAGCTCGCCCCGTTATCCGCATCTACGGCTGGCGAGCCGGTGGTGCCGTCTGCGGAGCCACCGCTTGCTCAGCCGGCTCTGCACTTGGCATGCTCTGACCCCGACGAGGTACCCGAGGACCCCGATGACGACGCCGCCCTTCACGGCTTCACTGAAGAGGACTTCGATTGGCCGGCTTTCCGAGAAACTCCGTGGATCCCTTCGATCGTCACCAGCGCCAACACCAAAAAGACCTTAGAGCGGGACTAGCCCGCCTAGCCTGTTTATATGTCTCTGAAATGCCTAGGCAGCGCCCATGCACGGATGTGCTTCTAGCTGGGTTGGAAAAGGCCCCCTCGGCCTGGACACTACATTGACATTGGGTTAGGGCTTAGGGTTTTCCTTGCTCTTGCATGACCACTCACACCTTCGGGGTGAGGTGGTGTCACGGGGAAACTGAAATCCCCCCCCACTGTATGGGGGTCCAGCTTCTCCTAGTATCACCCCTTGCTGCGTGTGTCACTGGTCGTGTCGTGTCACCGTATGACACCGACCTGCTAGAACGAAGCTCACTCCCGTAATCTTTCTTACAATTTGTTATCACCGGTTTCCCCAACACTGCTTTCTGAGTCCCTGTTGCAGTGAAACTGTTATATATATTCACACAAATATATACCTATTTTCACCTGTTCTATCAGTTTGTCCAAACACCTCCGCGACGCGACGCTCTTGCGTAACCTTTGCGTAGCGTTTTACAGTTTTCCAACCAATCAAATCGCTGCGATCAAAAGTTACGCGACGCGACGAAATTTCATTTTACCCAAACCAGATTTAAGGACGGGACTGAACATCCGCGACGTCTGAAACCAGGTCAAAACCGCCATGCGCGCGCGTCGTCGCGTCGCGGTAGCCCTTTTGTCGCCCTTTTGTGTGCCAGGTACGTCGTCGACATGTGACGCAGTCCGGAAAGCTCCGAGAATGAAAGTCGGTGACACTGTCAGCAACGTTGGGAATTATACATAGGCTCGCAGAGCTCGAGCTCTCAGAATGAAAGTTGGTGACAGTGACACAGTGTCATTGTGACACGGCGCGGCGAACCCCGCAAACGAAAGCAATGAAAGTTGGTGACAGTCATGAACGTCGCCTCGGTGTATGGGCAGGAAAACGTATGGGCGCGGGCGGGCGAAGTCTAAAAAAAAGGACCGGGGTAACGGGGGGTGTGGCGGGGCCGGAGCCCCCCCACTGGGCGCAGTCTAAAAAAAAGGTCCCGAGTAACAGGGGGGTGTGGGGGGGCGGAGCCCCCTCACTGGGCGAAGTCTTAAAAAAGATCCGTATACAGGATATTCGGATACACATACAGGAGAGGAGACGTAGACGGGAGGGTCCAAAGTGGTGCCAAAGCACCGCGCCTGCGAACAGGAGAGCATATCGTGCATGCTTTCTTTGGATTGCTGATGCTGAGTCATTGGGTGAAAATCGATATAAGGGTTATTTGCAGGGGTGGACAGTTATATCGATTTTTGAGATATAAGCGTCAGCGCTTATATAACCGGGGGTCGAGGTGATATAATGGTAATATCGACGCTTATATAAGCGTCGATATAAGCGTCAACGCTTATATTATATCGACGCTTATATAAGCATAAACACGCTTATATAAGCACCATTTTATGATTATAGTCCCCTAAATTTAGCAGTTCGTGGGCGAATTCAGGATTTTCTATATCTGATTTTATTTAGGTCATACAAGCGGAATATGACAGTGCAGTGCACAGTGTGTAGACACATATTCAAATAAAAAAGCCAAGAAAATATATAAAAGAAGATTAATCGAACATTTACTAAAAGCCATAAAAGTACCAGTATAAAAGTACCAGGTGATGGGAGACTTGATTTATTGTAAAAATTAACTAAATGCGGGTCAAAAAAATTCTCAAAATTTTGCAAAATTTTGAGACGAGCGGGGCACATGGAGGCTTGGCACAACGAGAATGTATCCAACGGTGTCATGCGCGGTGCGTGAGATGCTGAGATCCAATGGTGCCATGCGCGGTGAGCCGGGGAGTCTCATATATTGGGGTGAGCGGGTGACATATGATATACCGCAAGGTGATATATGCGACACCTCAACACGATGTTATCTGCAACAAGATGACTTATCGTTATTTGACACACGAATCAATTTACAGATAAACTTCACACAATATTTGCCTTAAGGCTTAACACACATACTTCTATGATATGTACATTAGCATGCTAAATTCACACACTTTGATGGATAACATGTGAAAAATGGGAAAATTGCGTGTACGTTGATGCTAAAATCCATGTTCGTTGAGAACGAAGTGAGCCAAAGAAGAGGTTGCAAATACAACCTACGTAAGAGGCAGTGAGCAACACAACAAGGCGTCCTGGATTTAGGTAAACCGTAAACGACGGAAAGCTTCGTTTCTGGACGCTGTGATGAAAGGGATGATCGAAGCATATATATATAAGTGACGGATAAATATATATATGCAAAGAAAAGCACAGTGAAGCAGTGCTCAAGACGGTGATAGCATAAACTGGAAAGATAGTCTTATGCCTATTCTACGAAGGGTGGGTATACCCACCGTAAGAGGTGCTTACGGTGGGTATACCCACCCGAAGGGTATCAATAATTACCGATGATTGGCTGCGAATCACGGCATGTCACCAGTGACCAACTTGTTCTAGACACTCCCGCGAATCTCTATGGAGCCTCCACATGCGCCAGAAATGACTTGATAACGGGCCAAACGAACCCAAATACCCAAACCCTAATATCATCGGAATGCACTGTGTATATAGTATATTTGGTGTGCATAGTACCTGATTTTGAATGTGCAAGTGTCGGAGGTCTGCGAGGTGGCAGCACATATTGTACCAAAAAGTACGTCGGTTATATACCAAAATCAAAGTACATATCGAAAAATAAGTATATTGATGTTATACCAAGCTGCAGAAGTCTGCAAATAGAG
>LGRX02001218.1:0-14422 GCA_001247695.2 Cymbomonas tetramitiformis | reverse complement strand
AGTAATCACTCGGTATCTAATAAGAAAACCGGAGATTTGGGACCAGCCAGCAATATTCGCCAACTTGGATACATCCCCCCCCCGCCAGCGCCAGCGTCCTATGAAAATCGTAAGAATAGTGGGTCATTTTGTTTCAATCAGCCAGCAATTTTCTTAAAATTTCAGTGAAAATGAGACATTTAACCCGTGAAAATGAGACATTTTAAAAAAATTCAGCCTGCGGCGCACCAATAAGAAATATGGCGCCAGCGCCCACATTTCTTATCACCCCATATTTCATAGCTAAAAAAAGCCAGCCAGCAATATTCACCAAATCGGGTACCCCCTCTCTCAGCAAAGCTGGCTACTTTCTTATTGGCGCTTCTTATTACTGAGTGATTACTGTACGCGTGATTCACCGTCTAATCGTGTCGTGTTGATTTTCGCCGTCATTGAGCAGGTGAACCAATCCCTTTTCGCACCAACAGCGAATTCCGTGAAACCCAACAGCTCCACGCCAAGATGATCAGAGAGGGACGAGTGCCTAAACAAATCGTCGAGGAATTCATGAAGCAGAGCGGGGTTAAGGAACCATGCCCGATGTCAATCATTCCTGATTTTGACGTTGTACGGGACTACCTTCTCGACCTGATGCACATCTTGTACAACCTGATTCACGGCGTCCACTGCGTGATTTTTGGTGATGGTTGGGGACCGAACACACGCAACTATGCGCGGAAGAAGAAGGTCCATCGATCGTGGGTTATCGCACCCCCACCCAGAAATGTAAACGATCGAAGATCGGCTGCGAAGCGACTGGCAGGTAAGCTTGTAGGTCGTTTGCGAGTTTCTGCTGTTCCACACGGGTGAACACCGTGTTGCCGCCGGACGGACGGCGCATGTAACCGTACGGGCGACGTATGGACCATCCACTGTATGCCTAACAATGTAAAGTCTTTGCAGACAAACCATCACCGTGGGGACTGTCACCGATCGCAAAGACCGGTGCAATCAAGTGGGTACGAGGTCTGAAGCTCGCGACAAATATGGGACCTCTAGCTAAGACACTTCTGCAGGAAAAGTACAAGAACCCGAAAAGGTGCGGAAGATGAAGGCCGCGGAGCTGGTGGTATCCCTCACTTCTGGGATACTGGGCGTTATTGCATCCTGGCAAAATGCTGACGGGCAAGTTCTCCGACCACAATACGCGAGGTTCGTTGGTGAATTTTCGGTGGTGGTTCGAGAATTAACCGCCCCCTCAATTCATCCAGAGGTACGTTAAGCCTAATCAACCCGTGTGCTTCCGTGTGGATGTTCTCGGACACCGTACGGACGCCGCACGGACGGCGTATGAAGCCGTTGTCCATTCGGTTGTTCCTCCACCATTCACACCTGGCATGTCCCGGTTCGAGATTAAGGTTGCCTCTCATTTTGCCTTTCAGGAAATGAACAAGCTGCAGAGCCGAGTCATGAAGTTGAGAGATGAGATGGAGCGGAACAACTCCCCTGAGGCGTTGGTGATTATGTCGCATCTTCTCGTGCACATTGTCGACCAGCTGAAGGACAACGGCCCTGCACGGGAAATCTGGATGTATGTCTTCGAAGACTATTTCGGGTTGTTGAAGCTGTCCATCAAGACCCGCTCACAACCCGTCGCCAGCATGATGAAAGGACTGGAGTTGCGGCGAACGGTTTCCATGGTTGCTGGCATCAAGCGAATGCATCGAAGTGGTCGAGCCCCCCAGTATCGACCTCCTGCAAAGCAGAACATCTTTACAACGAAATCAAGCACTGTGCGGCCAACCGCTGGTGAGCACATCCCTAAGTATCATGTGTGCCATGCATGTTAGTCTTTCCATGCGTGTGGATGCTTTTTAAGTACGTGTGCACGAAGTCGTTCACACGTGTGGCCAGCGATCCATACGCACGGACGGTACTTTACTATCAGGGCATATATCTTACCGTGGCGGGCCGGCCCGGGGCCGTAGCGTGTCACGCCGGGCCGAAAGCGGGCCGGGATTGGATCAGGCTGCGGGCCGTAGACGACCGGTGAACATCTCAAAATTGTACGTGAAATTTTCGATTTTCATGATATTCCCATACTTAAGATTCGAAAAAATCGCCTGCGGCGGGCAATTTTCGAGACTGGCCGGGCTGGCCGAAACCGGGCCTGAAAGATTTGCAACTGCGGGCCGCAAAACTTTTTGGAAGATATATGCTCTGTTTACTATTGTCCGTTTGGTCAATACCATCTGTCCAAGCGCGTGGACGAAGAGCCCACCGTGCGGACGACGTCGTCCACATGTGTGGAATACCTATCCGTACGTACGGATGGGTTTTCACTATTGTCCGTTTTTTTTCTCTTCAGTCTTCTTATGAGACAACTAACTCGCTTGCGCGGCGTCAATCGCAACAGATGACAGAGAAAAGATTCAAGTCTACCTTCGTACCGAGTTCCCCGAGTACGACACTCTGTGCAAAAAGTTCGACGACACACTCGACTCATTCAACAGGTACCAACTTATGTGCATGTCTGTAAATTGTGCGAACGCCACGTGGACGGCGTACGGACGGCGTACGGCCACCGTATGACAACGTACGGAACATTGAGTCCACCCGTGTGTACTTGCGAATGCAGGAACGTTGGACAACGGAATCGTCGCAACCGACGGGCGGGTCGTCGAAGGCCGATGACGAATGACGTGGTTCCGGTGTTTCTACAACCAGACACGTGGAGAAGGTGCCCAAGAACTTTGCAGATTCAGCCTTTCACCGAGGAGGAGCAGACCTTCGCCTTGGCCGGGATCGCCCCGTGGACGGAGTATCCTAGCATCAAGATTGGGCGTGAAGATTTCCGAGTGCACGACAGCGACATTGGTTTGAAGAGTTGTCAACGGTATTTCAAGAGCATCTTTCGAAGTCCGGGAGTGCCAACTCCAGCTCAACTTCTTACAGGCGAGATACCGGACGATGACGTTGAAGATAGGTATGGGGAAATCATGAAGATCGTCAAGCTTGATCTTCCCGGTCACGAGATCTTTCTGTTGAAGGCCCGTTGGTACCCAAAGGCGGCTGCGCTTGCGGACGATATCAGCAAGAACATTTACCTGCGCAAAGACATGCCATGGGACGTGTCTCAGCCATTCGTTCGCGCAAACAGCATTGAGAATCAAGTGGCAATTCAGGATGTTCCTTTCATGCCGGCTTGGCTTGCCCGGTACAAAGGAAATGTCGTCCCTTTGGCCATTCGACGACGAACTGATTGCTTGCAAGTTGTGTTGGATCGCAAGGCGGATTTCTTCCGTGAAATCGATGATAACAGTAGTAGCGAGGATGACCGTAGTAGTTCATCTGATTCAGATGATTGCGGATGATACACGATGTGTTATATATGTAAATAAACCGTATGTGCGCGGACACCTGTATTCACACGCATGATTCCGCTAATCCATACGGGTAAACCCTTATCCACACGCGCGGATGTATGTGTCCACACGCGTGTTTCAACAAACTCCAATTTTGACGTCCATACGTATGGATTGGCGAATTCCGATCGTCCATACGTCTGTCCACACGTCGTCCGTACGCATGAGTTCGTTCGTTGACACGCCCCCATGGTGTCCATGTGGCTGATGAAGGGGCAAGCAACGCTCGGGCACACCCAGGCCCGGGTGCAATGGCTGTCCACACGTGCGGACAAGCGCAAACGAGTGGCACGGCACGGGCCTCACACTGTCCATACGCCCGTCCACACGTCGTTCGTACGCGTCGGTACGACCCAGGGACACGCCCCCATGGTGTCCATGTGGCTGATGAAGGGGAAGGAAATGCTTGGGTACACCCAGGCCTGGGTGCAATGGGTGTCCACACGTGCGGACACGCGCAAACGAGTGGCACGGCACGGGCCTCACACTGTCCATACGCCCGTCCACACGTCGTCCGTACGCGTCGGTACGACCCAGGGACACGCCCCCATGGTGTCCATGTGGCTGATGAAGGGGAAGGAAATGCTTGGGTACACCCAGGCCTGGGTGCAATGGGTGTCCACACGTGCGGACAAGCGCAAACGAGTGGCACGGCACGGGCCTCACACTGTCCATACGCCCGTCCACACGTCGTCCGTACGCGTCGGTACGGTCCAGGGACACGTCCCCATGGTGTCCATGTGGCTGATGAAGGGGAAGGAAATGCTCGGGTACACCCAGGCCTGGGTGCAATGGGTGTCCACACGTGCGGACAAGCGCAAAAGAGTGGCACGGCACGGGCCTCACACTGTCCATACGCCCGTCCACACGTCGTCCGTACGCATCAGTACGTCCAGGGACACGTCCACATGGTGTCCACATGGCTGAGGAGGGGGCAAGCAGTGCTCGCTCGGGTACACCCAGGCCCGGGTGCAATGGCTGTCCACACGTGCGGACAAGCGCAAAAGAGTGGCACGGCACGGGCCTCACACTGTCCATACGCCCGTCCACACGTCGTCCGTACGCGTGGGTACGGTCCAGGGACACGTCCCCATGGTGTCCATATGGCCGAGGAGGGGTAGAAGCGGAATTTCTCGCAGTCCGCACGTGTGGACAACATTTTCCAGTGGTTCATGCGTATGGACGGCACCTATCCATACGGTCGGAGCGTCCACACGCGTAATAAAAGCAGGTAAACTAGCATACGTCGTCCACACGGATGCGCACGTACGGACGACGTATGGATTTATCGTATGGACACCGTATGAACATCACTTTTACAAATTAGACAATTTCACACGTGTGGATTTAGAAAAAAAAGCGTCCATAGGGTGTCCATACGCTGTCCACGCGTCAGACGGACGGTTTTCCACGCGTGCGAAAAGGCCAATAATTTGTAGGGTGAGCAGACTCACAGCCGCACGCTGGTCAGCTCGAGCAAACGAGTCAACCAGCGTGGCGTAAGCCGGCCCAGACAGAGCTGAGAGGAATTGCCATTTAACAGCGTCCTCGGGCAGCGTCTGCAAACGCTGTGCATCCCGAAGGCAGCTGTTAAACAGACGAATGTCAGATTCAGGGTCCCTCTCATCAGAAATCCTTACAGCAAGCAGCTCTGCAAACGCATCGAACGGGGCCGATACGTCTGCAAGCATACGCACCACCTCGAGGGCGGCGCGCTTGCCATCAGCAGGAACATCCGCACCAGAAGCCTCTACCCAATTACGGGCAGGAGACCCTGGCGCAGTCAGCAGCAGCAGCACAGAATACAAAAGTTCATTGGCAGCAGGCAGCACAGGGGTGTCAGCAGCAGCCAGGTCAAACAGGGGTGCAAATGCTGGCGACTGCAGTGTGAAGAGCTGCCGAAGCTCGGACACCAATTGAGAAAAAATATCCGAAGCTGATGCCTCGTCCCCACGGAATTTTGCGGTTTTGTCGCCCAGCACTTTTGTCGCCGCAGTTTTGGAAATCTGTACATCGAACGAGTCCCTGCGCAGACGCTGCACGAGCGTGGCAGCTGCTGCCGACGCTTCCGATGCAGAAACGGCCAAATGCGGAGTGGTCGGGGTCGCTGCATTCAACGCCCCAACATCATCGAAAATAGTAGCTAACTTGCGCGCCCTAGCGCGAGTGCGTGGACCCTGTGGTGTCTCCATAGTAAGAATGACGGCGAGATGGGATACGTGGGCTGGAGTGGCGACAGTAGATAAATCAGACGCAGCGGCCAAATCCTGCAGAAGTCTCAGTAATAAGAACAACATCAAACAGGTCGTGAGCCGATTGGCTAAAAGTGGTTGCGACCCACAATACGCGGAATGCCCTCTCCACTGGCCAGGTGAAACGTAAAAATAAGCCATAGCGAGCGACGATACTGGTGCCGAAAAATGTTCCAAACCGATCTCCACCTCAAGGAGAGGCCATACCGCGGAAAGGTCAACTACTGCCTAAGGGGGCGCCTACCCCATCTCTGTGTCAAAACTTAGCCAATCATGGCAACAGCTAGGCGCTGTGCCATCAGAACTACCGGGAAAGTGGTGACGCCTATAACCTGCGAGAACGGGTGTTCCGCTCGGTGAAAACAAACAGGCCAAGCTCCATAAACAGTCCGACCGAGTGCTTTTATCATGCACCTCGGAAACCCGGATAATACGGAATGATGACAGTGACTGTACAGTACGTCTGTACAGTCACCCTAGCTACTAGCGGGGCCATAGTTCCGATCAGTGACAGGTCAGGCTAGGGGCTATCAGAGCCCATAATAATAACTCTGAACCTGAAGTCCAGCATACAGGTCTATTCTGGATACAGGCTGTACCGGATGGATACGGATATCGAGATCTCCGAAATCTATAACTCGTATGCACGTGAGCACGTCCATGGCTTAGCACTTTGGATATGGTAAACGGCCCAATATATGGCTGCTTAAAGTGTCTGCCTGCCTCTGTCCAACCACTCCATTGGATAAACTCGGTCCGTAAAAGAACTTTCTGCCCTACTGCATATTGCCGAGGCATGTGAGTTTTATTGAATCTGGCTTGGCTAATTTCTGCTGCTCGGGAAATGTCGTCTACCGCGTTGGCATGTATGTACAGCCGAGTACTGGTCAAAATGATCTCGAATAGCATTCTGTATTGGAACAGGAGCTTCTGGCGGAATAGTGATTGCCAGGAAATACTTATTAAGCCTGATGCCCTTACTTCTTGTAATATATACTAATACATGTCGATCATCTATATACCTTGCTCTTAATGTTTTATCATTATGTTGCATAGAAGCGGGAAATTGATCCTTCCTTGCTAAAGGTGTAGTGAGCCTTGTACAAAACCATACCCTTGCACAGATACGCACACATGCGAGATATCATATCTGTGGATAAATAAAAACTGCTAAATGCTACCTTTGCCAAGACCGTGGTTAGTCATCGGATTCTGTGGCCAGTCATCCGAAGCTACCGGAGACATCGACTGAGGTGGACGGAGTTGTGATCCTAAGTTATGCCTGACAAACATAACTAAAATAAATTTCACATTAGTACGTGGCGAATCCACTCTCACTCATCGCGACAGATGTTCGTCAACGGTCAAAGCGTGCGTACTGGACAAAAAAATTGAGGAGTTGAGCAGACCGGTTAAGGATTATAAGTCCAATTCCGTTAAGCAGGGCCACTCCGTTTGCATTAAAACAAGCCCCCGGTGAAATAACTCCGGAAACATCGGGCTCCCCGAACCGCCTGTGAACCTCCAAAGTAGCTTCAGGAGGAGAGGAAGGGTTGGGTGCACTATATATAATAACTGTGGAAACATGTACCGGTTTGTCGATCATTTATATATATATATATATCAGGCCGAGAATCGTTCGATTATAAATTGTTAAATCGTGGGATCATCGTTCGCAAAAGCATCGACGGCTAGCGCAAATAATCCGTAACGTAAACCTCGGATACCTTGAATCGTCACTCTGAATCACGATACGCTTTAACACCGTAAGGGCGAATTCGATTTTAGCAGTATGGGATCCGTATGAGGGCGGAAACATCCATAACTACCACGGTAGTCAACTATTGGATATTTCTGAAGTATTAGTGTCCATATTGGGGACTTGGGCGAGGTCCCTCAGCCCTTCAATGCCCACCAAACTCGGTTTATCGAGTGGAGGACTTTGTGGAAAGTGCAGGGGTGTTCTGCTGCCAGGTGACAAAAGCGTACTCTTTGGAGAGTGCTCTAAAGGCTTCAAATCAAGGATATGGTATTTTCCCCCATTGGTATATACCATGATACGCCATCGCCCACTCATAACATCAAGTCAATAGTGGTGGCATGTTCATGGCGCATGCCCAAAAATGCCCCCAACAGCTGTTCAACAGAATTTCCTTAAGTATGGTGATGATGGGTCACATATATTCATGTGTGCACATACGGCGCGAGTGATAATGAAGTGTTATATCATCCACCTAGTTCCGCAATATAAGATATGCGAAGAATCGTGGCAAATGGATGTCTAGAACTTGAGTTATTGCCGAATACGTGAAAATAAGTTCCTAGAAAACAGGATCAGTATGAGCAATATGGCAATTCGCCCTTAAGGTGTTAAGCGTCAATCTGAATCAAGATACGCAATTCATGGAACCTTGAATCGTCACTCTGCAATACGATACGCAATTCATGGGGGCTACATCCTAAGAACTGTAAGGCAAAATGCCTAAGGTGAGGGTTTAAAGTGGACTCAGTTTCCCCCAATATCCTAAAAACACCATGAGGGACGCCTCACATCGGTGTAAGAAGACTGGTACCAGCAGCAGCAACAACAACAAAGACATCAAAGACATATACAAAGGTATGCCCGTTGTGAGGTCACAACTCTCTTAAGAGGGGAGATCTGTCAGGGTTATGACCGATGACACATGTGTCATGCATGTCATACGTGTCATACATGTCAGACATGTCATACCATGTCATGTCATGTCATGTCATGTCGAGTCATGTCATATATTATAATGACAGACAGTCGTCAGTACGGTCGACTATGACATGTACAGTCATATCATCTGTCATTTACTCAAGGTGAGACTTGAGTGACACATGTCACAGAGGCCAATATGTCGGACTCGAGATGGCAAAGCAAGATGGTGTCTTGAAGAACCGAATGGTTCGGAGAAAACTCATCTTCGCTTCTAGCATGTTCTGAACAAGCATGTGAGTATCATATGGCTTATTCGTTCAGCCGATACTGATTGTTCAACCAATGCCTTGGGTTCACAACCCGATAGCGGTGGCATCTATGAGATGCAGGGCATTGCGTATAGATGAGGTAGCGTTGGGCTACAGCAGTAACTTCGGACGAAGCACTGCACTCACCACCCGCTCTTACGCTGCACGAGTTGTTACTGTTCAATAACATCCGTGCTATCATATCATATCATATCTATTCGCTTGCTAGCGATACCTTATCAGATTATATCGGTCATATCCCTGACAGCTGTTAACTGTTTTTCAAATAGTTTTCGCCTTCACTGCCTGCGGCTTTACGCCGCAGGCTAACAGGGTGCACATGGAAAAAGCAATCCGGAAATTTTTGAGAAAATTACCTGGAAGGGTATTTTCTCAGTTTTGGTATCTGCCTAGTACTGCACGACCTAGGTATCTGCCACCTAGTACTGTACGAGTACTGGTACAGCTAAACGGAGACAGTCAGAGCAAATTATGACCTACGGGTCACTGAATCCAGCACACCACCCCGTGACTGTACATAGTGCTGTTACAGGTGGCAGAGAGCGGCTCACAGACAAAGCAAAGTGTTCCGAAACAACAAACAGCTAGTAGCTGGAAACTGTTAGTGGGAGGCCTGTGCTTTAGCCAGGGCGGTCCCATTCTAAAACTGCTGCTTCTAGGATACTGCTTTCAAGCCAAGTTCCTACAGGTACTGTGGACCTTTTATTGATTTTATAATTAATTAATTCCGGGCGCGTTTTTGAACACGTTCAATATATTTATTTAAATGATTTATAATGTTTCCACACCTAAAATACAAGTAAAAGTGAATTAATTCCCAGGCAGTCCAGATAAGAAAAAAGTTAAAAGTTACAACTAATTAATGTTTTGGAATTTTCCACACCTAAAACACAAGTAAAAGTGAATTAATTCTCACCCTACAAATTTTGGAAACCCCAGTGCATATGTACCCGACATGTACCGGGGACGTGTACCCAACGTGTACCCAGCGTGTACCCAACGTGTACCCAGCGTGTACCCGGCGTGTACGAAAACAGTAAAAAACGGGGTCTGGTACATGTTGGGTACACGTGTACTCTACCTTGTACCTACGTGTACTTGCTCGCGGCGCGGCATGCGTACCCGGCATGTACCCGCGACGGGGTACATGCTGGGTGCATGCGTCCGTGTATGTACCTTTTGCCGCTTGCGCGTGTACCCGGCGTGTACGCATGTACGGGTACATGTGTACCGCATATGTACTCAGGTTACCGTTGGATGTTACCGTTACTTGTTACCGTTGGATGTTACCATTGGGACACCCGGGGTACATGGTGGGTACATATGTACTTAGGCCAGGTACATATGTACTTATTGTTATAAACATGCCTGGTGCGCACGTACCCAACATGTACCCATGCATAAGGTACATGCCGGGTATGCGTGTACGCAGGTCAGGCACATATGTACGTAAGCCAGGTGCATATGTACTTATTGATATTAACATGACTGGTGCATATGCACCCCGCATGTACATTTGAGTGAGGTACATGCCGGGTACGCATGTACGCATACCAGGTACATATGTACTTATTGATATTAACATGACTGGTGCATACGTACCCCATATGCACGTGTATATCGGTGCATTATTAGTACACATGTACCAAGCGTGTACGAGCCTCCCATACATATGTACCCAACATGTACGTGCGTATGCATTAGTACGCTATAGGTGCATGTGTACTCGAAAAGGGTACACATGCACGCAATGGTGGGTACAACTCTGGTGCGCGTGTACGAGGCCTATCTATATGCACAATATCACAAGAGGATTGCGAAAATGTGTGCTACTTACATTAAGTGTGTTCACAATGCATATGCTATGCGAAGGCTAGCACATCACGCATACGCATGGAACACTCGAGCATGTTTAATACAATCATATTAATACGATAGTGTAGCTAGCTAGGCACGATGGGATACAATTGGGAAGTCTAGAAATGTTAATATTTTTACTATCCACATTACAATCCAATCGTAAGTAGGGCTGCCCCATTCGTAGCCTAATTCGCTCAAAACAAGCAAGGCTCTAGTCCGAAAATTGCCTCTAGGGAATCAACCTAATCTCTTTAAAACAATGTGCAACAAGCGAGAAATCTCGGCGTTGGTCTTGGAGTAAAACCTTCCGAGATTTTCCACTCGCCCATTCTCATTCGATCTGAAAAAGCAAGTGGAACAATAAACCAACACTTAGTCAAGTGAGAAACTTCACACAAAATCACAACAACTTAGGTTCTAACTTAGAAAGGGTATAGCTTTTACCTTAAGTCTTGGCGTTGGTCATGGGCTGAAATTTTGCTTTCTCTACTCTGAAAAGTAAAGCAAAGAACCAACACTTAGCAAAAAGCGGAAAACGCATTAAAGATTCCCTTGTGCAAAACATAACTAGCAACCTAGGAACCTCAAAGAAGCGCGAATGTAAACGCGAGATGATGGTGGAAAAATTGATTTCACCACTCGAATATTTTCAGCGATCTGAAAAACAAAAACAACCAAGTAACGTTTAGTAATGATGAAAGATAATATAAGTGAAAAACGAAATTAACGAGGGAAACTGAAAAGGAGAGGTGGAGTGAGTTGGATTTGAACCAACTATTTCGAGTGCAAAGGACTCGCGGGAATCTTCCCGTTCACTCCAAGTTAAAGTTCCGCGCATGCCAAGGATGAGCGCGCTAAGCACACACAAAATAATACATATACATATAAAAAACATGCACTGCAAACCTGTGACATATTGCAGCGAGCAAGAATGAGAAACATCATAACATGCAACCCGCTGGCGAGGCCACCACACGCTGCTGCACACTGCTGGACGGTGAAATGTGAAGCGTTGACGGCTGTACCGGTGAGTTTGAACTTTTACAGTATTCTGCAAAGATCTAAAATGCCTACAGTGGACACCTTGACTTCCCGTTGCGCGTTGGGGGGCGTGAGAAGTCACAGCACGTCCTCGTCACGCGAGCACGATCGACGATAACGATGACGATGACGAATTCTGCGAAACGTGTGCCATGCCATGCGATGCCATCGGACGATTGGAGATGGAATAATCCACCGCATGACGCTCGCGCTCGCGGGTTGGGGATCGCAGGCACGCAGGTCACGTACGTATCGATCGCGATCGTCATCGATTATTCCACCCCACCGCACCGCTCTACTCGGGCGGTCATCCTAATTGAGACACGATTTTCTTACTCTGTTCCTTTTTTTTTTTTGGGTGCAACACGTTTGCCCATTTTTCGTGCAACTAAGATGTTTTTCGGGCTCGTCGTGCACTCGATTATTTTTTGCGCTCGTCGTGCGCTTTAAAATGAGGCCAACTTGTTTTTGGGGGGTTTGGTGACTTTTTTGGCGTTTTGGTGATGTTCGCTTGGGTACACGTGCGCCTGGGTTGTACCTGAAGCTGTCGGGAAAAGTGTAAATTGTACTCGCTTGCACTTGCAGGTAAACGATATTGGACACGAAGTGGGAACTGATTCCGCGCGATCGAAGATGTCATCAGACCTGAGACAGGTCGTCATCGTCATTTCGCCGGATCCGAGGTCAGGTGCACATGGTAAAACTGCGAACGGAAGGTTAAAGGCAAAGGGAAAGGCAAAGAAAGGGATTAAGATTTAGCGGAAGCATATGAAAAGTATTCTAGTGCTTCTGAAAACTATTCCTACTTCTTCTATATCCTAAACCCTTTGCCTTGCCTTTTACCTCTGCACGCGACCGGCAAGCATCTTTGAAACTTCCGAGTTTCAAAGATGCGTTTTGTATTTTGGGTGCACCCTAATTTTACAAAACAGCCGAGCGCTTCCCGTTTGTGCGGGATATTCACATTTATTTCATGGAATATTTCATATGAATTAACACACATGCACACGCAGGGGAAACCCTCGGCTGCTTGGCATCTTTGGGTTTGGGTTTGTGTTCGAACCCAAACCCAAACCCAATAAATCTGCCTTAGAAATAAATTGCGCGTTGGGCGCACAAGTAAATTGAAGCCTTGAGCTTCAGGTAACTCAAAGATATGTATCTTGGCAGTATTTCTGCCAAGTTTCGCGTTCTAGGACGCACGGGAAGCCCTCGGCTGTTTGGCATCTTTGGGTTTGGGTTCGAACCCAAACCCAAACCCAAAACATCTGCCTTAGAAATAAATTGCGCGTTTCGCGCACAAGAAACTTGAAGCCTTGAGCTTCAAGTAACCTGAAGATATGTATCTTGGCAGTATTTCTGCCATGATTCGCGTTCTAGGACGCACGGGAAGCCCTCGGCTGTTTGGCATCTTTGGGTTTGGGTGTCACGTTCGAACCCAAACCCAAAACATCTGCCTTAGAAATAAAATGCGCGTTGGGCGCACAAGTAACTTGAAGCCTTGAGCTTCGGGTAACTTAAAGATATGTATCTTGGAAGTATTTGTGCCAAGTTTCGTGCGCTAGGACGCACGGGAAGCCCTCGGCTGTTTGGCATCTTTGGGTTTGGGTACGTTCGAACCCAAACCCAAAGGCAAAGGCATAGGACAGTTTCGTAGATTCTGTCCCGATGCCTTTGCAACCTCGCATGCTAACTCATATTATAATGAATATTCAACATTCAAGCGTTGGATACCCCACGCCAACGGGAAGCGCTCGGCTGATTTGTTATTTGGGTATGCGCACCCAAATGACAAAAAACGCATCTTTGAAACTCGTTAGTTTCAAAGATGCGTGGCCGATGCCTTCGTGCTTATGTGTATATTTCATATGAAATATGCCATGGAATAAATGTGAATATCCCGCACAAACGGGAAGCGCTCGGCTGTTTTGTATTTTTAGGGTGCACCCAAAAGACCAAACGCATCTTTGAATCTTCCGAGTTTCAAAGATGCTTGCCGGTCGCGTGCAGCGGTAAAGGGCAAGGCAAAGGGTTTATGATATATAATAAGTAGGAATCGTTTTGAGAAGCAATAGAATATTTTTCATATGCTTCTGAAAACTATTCCCCATGGCACCATGCAACCTGCCTTCCCAGCATGCATGCTGCCCTCCGCTCGGCAGCATGCAATGTGTTGATGTGATTTCGCCGGAAATTTCCGGCGAAGAGACGATGACGACCTGTCTCAGGTCTGATGACCTCTCGATCGCGCGGAACCAGTTCCCACTTCGTGTCCAATATCGTTTACCCACTTGCATATACCAAGCCTGAGTACATATGTTATTTCTGCACCCAACTTTGGCTTCATTCTTGTACTTGCTCGCGGCGGATTTTAGTAACGGGATGGTTCATGTATACCCTAATTGTACCCAACATCCGCCGCGAGCAAGTACACAAAAGTACAAGAATGAAGCCAAAGTTGGGTGCAGAAATCACATATGTTCCCAGAAATTACGTTCGGGTACATGCAGGGTACATCATTTGCGTACTGATAAGGTCCCTATGTACAGGAAACGTACGGTGATAGTACATATGCGGTACACATGTATCCGTCTATGCGTACATGCCGGATACACGTGTACCTTTACCTTGTACCCAACGTGTACTTGCTCGCGGCGCGGCATGCGTACCCGGCATGTACCCACCGCTGGGTACATGCCGGGTACATGCGTCCGTGTATGTACCTTATGCCGCCTAATACATGTTCGGTACGTATGTACCCGCAATGTCTTCCCGTATGCAGATCCATGCGACATGGGCAAGAGCGTCGGGGACGCCCTCGGTATCTTCGCCCGGCCCCGGCGCATGCATGGC
>LGRX02001217.1:0-84895 GCA_001247695.2 Cymbomonas tetramitiformis | reverse complement strand
TGCTCGGCGCGTGTGTGCTTATCCTTGGACCGACTCCTTTGGCACCCCGTAGGCGCAGTAGACCGGCTGCACTATGTACCCACGCCGGGGATCAAAGGATTCTGCACACACTTCGGGACTCTTATCCGGAATCTCCGGAGCTCACCAGTAAAGAATGGGACCCCCCTAGGCCTCACTGAGCCACCCGAGCCCCTCTGCATCCGTTCCGCCGGCGCACTGCTGCCTTGTGCCTGAAGCCGGCTCATCTCAGTGTGTGTGTGTGTGTGTATGCTTTGCCTTTCCCTTGAATTTTGTGGGGAGCACTTAGGTGCCCGCATGTTTCCTTTTTTTGACATGGGGTGACCATGCTGTGTGGTGTGACTGCACTCATGACATAACCATGGACCAACGGGTCCCATCGATCGACCGGGAGCCACTGGGGGGCATGCCGGCAGGGTCCGCTTACTCCGTAACCCAGAGACCAACAATTGTTTGGCGACGATCGGTCACATCATGTCATCTTTCCATGCTGCTTTGCATTTGGGTTGGGAATATGTATGCGTTTGTGGTATCTTGTCACGGCCCCGCCCTGCTCTTGATTTGCTTTTCACATCCACTGGGATGATGGTGGGTTGGCTTTTGTTGGCCGATCTCATGCCGTTCAGTGTGTGCGTGAGCACTTTATCGACACCCACTTTATGGGGTACTGGTATCTCGTTGTTAACGGGGACGGCCACTGGAATGATTTGGATGATGGGATGTGGCTGTCCCTGTGTTACCCTTCTGACGGGTACTGCCTCTTTGAGGGCGTCGGGGATTCGTCTGCGGCTGGCTCTATTTATGTCCAGTGCCTTGGGGCTTTTTCACCTGCCGGGGGACTGGTGGTTGACAGCCACTTTATGGGGTGCTGACATCTCGTTGTTAACGGGACGGCCACTGGAATGATTTGGATGATGGGATTGTGGCTGTCCCTGTGGTACCCTTCTGACGGGTACTGCCTCTTTGAGGGCGTCGGGGATTCGTCTGCGGCGGGCTCTATTTATGTCCAGTGCCTTGGGGCTTTTTCACCTGCCGGGGGACTGGTGGTTGACAGCCACTTTATGGGGTACTGGCATCTCGTTGTGAACGGGGACGGCCACTGGAATGATTTGGATGATGGGATGTGGCTGTCCCTGTGGTACAGGTACCCTTCTGACGGGTACTGCCTCTTTGAGTGCGTCGGGGATTCGTCTACGGCTCGCTTTTTGGGAGTGTCTTGGATTCGTCTGACGCTAGCTCCCTCTCCGTGTACAGTGCTCATGGTTATCACACGTGGCGGGGGACTCGTGTTCTTTGACCTTGATATGAAGTACTGGCGGATCGCTGTGAACGGGGACGGCCGCCGGATGGAAGTGGGTTTTGGGAGGCGGTTATCCCTGTGGTGCCATTCTGTCGGGCACTGCCTCTTGGAGAGCTCGGTAGATTCGTCTGTCGTGCTGCGAGGAGAGGCAGAAGGTGGTGAAGTCCACGTTCTGTGGTTTCCCTTGAATTTTGTGGGGAGCACTTAGGTGCCCGCATGTTTCCTTTTTTTGACATGGGGTGACCATGCTGTGTGGTGTGACTGCATTCATGACATAACCATGGACCAACGGGTCCCATCGATCGACCGGGAGCCACTGGGGGGCATGCCGGCAGGGTCCGCTTACTCCGTAACCCAGAGACCAACAATTGTTTGGCGACGATCGGTCACATCGTGTCATCTTTTCATGCTGCTTTGCATTTGGGTTGGGAATATGTATGCGTTTGTGGTATCTTGTCACGGCCCCGCCCTGCTCTTGATTTGCTTTTCACATCCACTGGGATGATGGTGGGCTGGCTTTTGTTGGCCGATCTCATGCCATTCAGTGTGTGTGTGTGTATGCGCAGTTGTTAACGGGGACGGCCACTGGAATGATTTGGATGATGGGATTGTGGCTGTCCCTGTGGTGCCCTTCTGACGGGTACTGCCTCTTTGAGGGCGTCGGGGATTCGTCTGCGGCTGGCTCTATTTATGTCCAGTGCCTTGAGGCTTTTTCACCTGCCGGGGGACTGGTGGTTGACAGCCACGTTATGGGGTGCTGACATCTCGTTGTTAACGGGGACGGGACGGCCACTGGAATGATTTGGATGATGGGATGTGGCTGTCCCTGTGGTACCCTTCTGACGGGTACTGCCTCTTTGAGGGCGTTGGGGATTCGTCTGCGGCTGGCTCTATTTATGTCCAGTGCCTTGGGGCTTTTTCACCTGCCGGGGGACTGGTGGTTGACAGCCACTTTATGGGGTACTGGCGGATCGCTGTGAACGGGGACGGCCACTGGAATGATTTGGATGATGGGATGTGGCTGTCCCTGTGGTACCCTTCTGACGGGTACTGCCTCTTTGAGTGCGTCGGGGATTCGTCTGCGGCTCGCTTTTTGGGAGTGTCTTGGATTCGTCTGACGCTAGCTCCCTCTCCGTGTACAGTGCTCATGGTTATTACACATGCCGGGGGACTTGTGTTCTTTGACCTTGATATGAAGTACTGGCGGATCGCTGTGAACGGGGACGGCCGCCGGGTGGAAGTGGGTTTTGGGAGGCGGTTATCCCTGTGGTGCCATTCTGGCGGGCACTGCCTCCTGGAGAGCTCGGTAGATTCGTCTGTCGTGCTGCGAGGAGAGGCAGAAGGTGGTGAAGTACACCTTCTGTGTTTTCCCTTGAATTTTGTGGGGAGCACTTAGGTGCCCGCATGTTTTCCTTTTTTTGACATGGGGTGTCCATGCCGTGTGGTGTGACTGCATTCATGACATAACCATGGACCAACAGGTCCCATCCATCGACCGGGAGCCACTGGGGGGCATGCCAGCAGGGTCCGCTTACTCCGTAACCCAGAGACCAACAATTGTTTGGCGACGATCGGTCACATCGTATCATCTTTCCATGCTGCTTTGCATTTGGGTTGGGAATATGTATGTGTTTGTGGTATCTTGTCACGGCCCCGCCCTGCTCTTGATTTGCTTTTCACATCCACTGGGATGATGGTGGGCTGGCTTTTGCTTGCCGATCTCATGCCGTTCAGTGTGTATGCGCAGACTTGTGGAGGCGGGGAATTTGCATGACGCGCACAGGTTTCTTTTCGTTTGTAGATACATTGATGACTTGCTGGCGTTCAATATTCCAGATATGGAAGACTATCTATATCTGAACGAATCCGGCACTGCAGGGATTTATCCCAAACACATTTTGAGTCTATCTTTGGCACATGCGGGTGTGCGTGTCCCTTACATGGACATACTCATCAAGCAAAATAGGCGCAGAGGCCTTATGACTGCCATATATGACAAACGACTGGATGCACAATATGCTGACATCCAGGTCATTAGGTACCCTGCACATGACTCGTACTTGGCCGACAAAGCTAAGTATGGGATTGTCACGAGCCAACTGCATCGGTTCGCTGAGAGATGTGTCCTTTGGCAAGACTTTGTTTACAACATAGCTCTTGTTTTCCACAGGATGACACAAAAGGGTTACCACAGCAGGCGTTTGTGGGGCTTTTTGCGGCGCTTTATGGTGGAGAGGCCCGGTCTGTATGATAGACGAGGTCCGGGTTGCTGGATCTCGCGCGTCAGGCGTAAGCTGGGGGACTTACGTGACGGTGCATTGTGCCAGGTCCGAATGGGTGGGAGTTCGGGCCATCATAGCTGACCGGGAATACGTCTCGCCATAGGGTTGTGGCATCTCGCTGTTAACGGGGACGGCCACTTGGGTGCTTTGAATGATGGGATGTGGCTGTCCTTGTGGTACCCTTCTGATGGATACTGCCTCTTTGAGGGCGTCGGGGATTCGTCTGCGGCTGGCTCTATTCATGTCCAGTGCCTTGGGGCTTTTTCACCTGCCGGGGGACTGGTGATCGACACCCACTTTATGGGGTACTGGCATCTCGTTGTTAACGGGGACGGCCACTGGAATGATTTGGATGATGGGATTGTGGCTGTCCCTGTGGTACCCTTCTGACGGGTACTGCCTCTTTGAGGGCGTTGGGGATTCGTCTGCGACTGGCTCTATTTATGTCCAGTGCCTTGAGGCTTTTTCACCTGCCGGGGGACTGGTGATCGACAGCCACGTTATGGGGTACTGGCATCTCGTTGTTAATGGGGACGGCCACTGGAATGATTTGGATGATGGGATTGTGGCTGTCCCTGTGGTACCCTTCTGACGGGTACTGCCTCTTTGAGGGCGTCGGGGATTCGTCTACGGCTCGCTTTTCGGGAGAGTCTTGGATTCGTCTGACGCTAGCTCCCTCTCCGTGTACAGTGCTCATGGTTATTACACATGCCGGGGGACTTGTGTTCTTTGACCTTGATATGAGTACTATCGGATCGCTGTGAACGGGGACGGCCGCCGGGTGGAAGTGGGTTTTGGGAGGCGGTTATCCCTGTGGTGCCATTCTGGCGGGCACTGCCTCTTGGAGAGCTCGGTAGATTCGTCTGTCGTGCTGCGAGGAGAGGCAGAAGGTGGTGATGTACACCTTCTGTGTTTTCCCTTGAATTTTGTGGGGAGCACTTAGGTGCCCGCATGTTTCTTTTTTTGACATGGGGTGTCCATGCTGTGTGGTGTGACTGCATTCATGACATAACCATGGACCAACAGGTCCCATCCATCGACCGGGAGCCACTGGGGGGCATGCCAGCAGGGTCCGCTTACTCCGTAACCCAGAGACCAACAGTTGTTTGGCGACGATCGGTCACATCGTATCATCTTTCCATGCTGCTTTGCATTTGGGTTGGGAATATGTATGCGTTTGTGGTATCTTGTCACGGCCCCGCCCTGCTCTTGATTTGCTTCTCACATCCACTGGGATGATGGTGGGCTGGCTTTTGTTGGCCGATCTCATGCCGTGCAGGGTGTGTGTTTGATGGGGACTTGCTCTTGTCACGTCCTGCTCTTGATCTGCTTCTCACATCCAGTGCGATGATGGTGGACTGGCTTTTGTTGGCCGATCTCATGCCGTTCAGTATGTGTTTGTTGGGGACTTACGTGACGGTGTCATTGTGCCGGGTCCGGATGGGTGGGAATTTGGGGCGTCATAACTGGCCGGATGTTCGTCTCGCCATAGGGTTGTGGCACCTCGTTGTTAACGGGGACGGCCACTGGAGTGCTTTGGATGATGGGATGTGGCTGTCCCTGTGGTACCCTTCTGACGGGCACTGCCGCTTTGTGAGGGGTCCGGGATTCATCTACGGCTCGCTTTTTGGGAGTGTCTTGGATTCGTCTGACGCTTGCTCCCTCTCCGTGTCCAGTGCTCATGGTTATTACACGTGGCGGGGGACTCGTGTTCTTTGACCCAGATGTGAGGTACTGACGCGTCGCTGTGAACGGGGACGACCGCCGGGTGGAAGTGGGTTTTGGAAGGCGGTTATCCCTGTGGTGCCATTCTGGCGGGCACTGCCTCTTGGAGAGCTCGGTGGATTCGTCTGCCTTTGCTGCAAGGAGAGGCAGATGGTGGTGAAGTCCACGTTCTGTGTTTTCCCTTGATTTTTGTGGGGAGCACTTAGGTGCCCGCACGTTTTCATTTTTTTGACATGGGGTGACCATGCTGTGTGGTGTGACTGCACTCATGACATAACCATGGACCAACGGGTCCCATCGATCGACCGGGAGCCACTGGGGGGCATGCCGGCAGGGTCCGCTTACTCCGTAACCCAGAGACCAGCAATTGTTTGGCGACGATCGGTCACATCGTGTCATCTTTCCATGCTGCTTTGCATTTGGGTTGGGAATATGTATGCGTTTGTGGTATCTTGTCACGGCCCCGCCCTGCTCTTGATTTGCTTCTCACATCCACTGGGATGATGGTGGGCTGGCTTTTGTTGGCCGATCTCATGCCGTGCAGGGTGTGTGTTTGATGGGGACTTGCTCTTGTCACGTCCTGCTCTTGATCTGCTTCTCACATCCAGTGCGATGATGGTGGACTGGCTTTTGTTGGCCGATCTCATGCCGTTCAGTATGTGTTTGTTGGGGACTTACGTGACGGTGTCATTGTGCCGGGTCCGGATGGGTGGGAATTTGGGGCGTCATAACTGGCCGGATGTTCGTCTCGCCATAGGGTTGTGGCACCTCGTTGTTAACGGGGACGGCCACTGGAGTGCTTTGGATGATGGGATGTGGCTGTCCCTGTGGTACCCTTCTGACGGGCACTGCCGCTTTGTGAGGGGTCCGGGATTCATCTACGGCTCGCTTTTTGGGAGTGTCTTGGATTCGTCTGACGCTTGCTCCCTCTCCGTGTCCAGTGCTCATGGTTATTACACGTGGCGGGGGACTCGTGTTCTTTGACCCAGATGTGAGGTACTGACGCGTCGCTGTGAACGGGGACGACCGCCGGGTGGAAGTGGGTTTTGGAAGGCGGTTATCCCTGTGGTGCCATTCTGGCGGGCACTGCCTCTTGGAGAGCTCGGTGGATTCGTCTGCCTTTGCTGCAAGGAGAGGCAGATGGTGGTGAAGTCCACGTTCTGTGTTTTCCCTTGATTTTTGTGGGGAGCACTTAGGTGCCCGCACGTTTTCATTTTTTTGACATGGGGTGTCCATGCTGTGTGGTGTGACTGCATTCATGACATAACCATGGACCAACAGGTCCCGTCCATCGACCGTGAGCCACTGGGGGGCATGCCGGCAGGGTCCGCTTACTCCGTAACCCAGAGACCAGCAATTGTTTGGCGATGATCGGTCACATCGTTTCATCTTTCCACGCTGCTTTGCATTTGGGTTGGGAATATGTATGCGTTTGTGGTATCTTGTCACGGCCCCGCCCTGCTCTTGATTTGCTTTTCACATCCACTGGGATGATGGTGGGCTGGCTTTTGTTGGCCGATCTCATGCCGTTCAGTGTGTGTGTGTGGAGGTGTTGACCACCAGGTGGCGGGCTCAGCCTGCACGCCAGCACGGGCATGATTGACAGATGCAATATGGTCGGCAACACGGGGGAAACGAACGGGGGCGGCGTGATCGTCACAGAATCGACCATTGACATCAACCGAACCATTCTGCGCAAGAATATTGCCAACGGCCACGGCGGCGGGATGTCGCTCGCGTATGGCAACCAGCTGAAGGTGAGCAGCAGCCGGCTGCGCGACAACCGTGCGCTGGTGATGGGGGGCGGCCTGATGGCGGAAGCAGGGAACAGTCTGCTGGTCATCAGCAGCAATGTGACCGGGAACTTGGTGACGGGCAACGGCGGGGGGGTCTCCTGCTTTGGGTGGTCTTCCTTGGAACTGTGGGGCACCGAGGTGAGTGGCAACTCGGCTGAGATGGAAGGAGGCGGGCTGTACCTGGTCTCCAGTGGCGACCTGCAGTTGGTTCGCAGCACGGTGCAGGCGAACCACGTGGGGCAGCGAGGTGGTGGTATCTACATCCAGACGGGCGGGCTCAACGCCTCGGCTAGCCAGATCCGAGGCAATAAAGCCATGGTCAAGGTCGCTCCTTTTCTTTCCTAAACCCTTTCCACTGAAGCCGATGGTCGGGTCAGAGAGCAACACCCCCCTGCCCTACCCTGACAGACATAGGCCCCTGCTGCGGAGGATTTATTCTGCTGCACGGTAATGGGAGGATGATCAACTCACGGGCACGCTCGCTTACCACCGCTCTGTAACTGTGCGAGATATTGACATGGAAAAAATCAGTGGGCACAAATAGGGCTTGGGAGCACTCCGGGAAATGGAAACTCCCTGGAAAGGTGGTTACGAGCCCTCGGGGAAATGGACAAGGTGTGAGGGTCTGGGAGTTGACACGAGGGATTGATTGGGGGGGAGAGGTCCTGCAGGGTGGAGGAGTGTACGCGTGGGGGGGGAAGTTGGTGATCGGGGCGAGGACACACATTGCGGCAAACTTGGCTGGGGAAGATGGAGGGGGGATATATCTGTATGGTCTGACCTCTCAAAACGCTCTGTCTTCTGGAGGCGCCAGCCTGGCGGTGTCCGGAAACACGCAGATCGTCGAGAACGTGGCGCAGGCGCACGACGGCGGTGGGATCCATGCGGGTACCGGGACCACGGTGACGATCACCTCCAATGTGACGATCCGCAATAACTTGGCAGGGGTGTATGGAGGGGGCGCCTTCCTTAAAGCCAACTCGACCGTGATCTACGACAGCAGAGTGATCGAGTGCATTTCACTCTACGACGGGGGGGCGCTCGCGGTCATCGCTGGAACATTGGAGATGCGGCGGGTAGTCATCGAGGCCAATCTTGCCGGGATCTCTGGAGGGGGTCTGTTCTTGCAGGCCGCAAGGGTGTTGCTGGGAGTCGCGGGTGGCGCGGAGGGCAACGAGGAGGGTGTGGTGCTGGCGCACAACTCAGCCGCATTTATAGGGGGAGCGATTACGGCGACGGAGTTTTCCTCTCTGGAGATAGTAGGCTGCCACCTGGAGGGCAATGCCGCCGTGGATGCCGCCGGAGGCTTGTATATTAGCAACTCCGCGGCACTGATACGCGCCACAAGCTGCGGAGCCAATCGGGCCCATAACGGAGGATGCCTGATCTTAGATACCTCCACGGTGGAGATGGAGGGCTGCGTGATCGATGGCAACGCCGCATTGGTTGGAGGAGGAGTGTATTCTCAAGAGGTGAGTGAAATCTGACCCCAGCTGATTGGCGGGGAAGCTGCCCCAAGAGGTTTCTGAGCGGCCACTAACGCGCAAGGGGCGTGCGTTATTCTGTCCACCGCATACTATGTTCTGTCCATCGCACACTGTATTCTGCCCATCGCACACTGCATTCTGCCCATCCCACACTATATTCTGCTCATCGCACACTGTATTCTGCCCATCGCACACTATATTCTGCCCATCGCACACTATGTTCTGCCCATCGCACACTATATTCTGCTCATCGCACACTGTATTCTGCCCATCGCACACTGTATTCTGCCCATCGCACACTGTATTCTGCTCATCGCACACTATATTCTGCCCATCACACACTGTATTCTGCCCATCCCACACTATATTCTGCTCATCGCACACTGTGTTCTGCCCATCGCACACCAATATTCTGCCCATCACACACTGTATTCTGCCCATCGCACACTGTATTCTTGCCCATCGCACACTATATTCTATCCATCGCACGATATATTTGCCCATCGCACACTATATTCTATGCATCACACGATATATTTTGCCCATTGCACACCATATTCTGTCCACCGCACACTGTATTCTGCCCATCGCACTCTATATTCTGTCCCATCTCAATTCATATGCTGGCACCTCTATTTCTCCCCATCTACAGCCCGGGCGGGCTATCGCCTCATATCCCAGGACGGATTGTGGATGTGCCTTCCTCATTAGCTCCTTTCGGTCTGCCCTTCACACGCACCAGGCGACCTTGCGTCTTCCCCTTACCAGGCGGCTGGCGGGGAGCAACACGTGGTGCTCGGAGGCCTTTCAGTGGCAGATTTTGTCAGGATTTGCCACGTGATCACTGTAGCTCGTTGTCACAGTGGGTTGCGAGGCTAGTGATTGGATAAGAGTGGGTGTTTTGTTCGGCAGCTGTCGATGTGGCCAGTCCGCGTGCGTGGTGGGGTACCTTGGTGGGGGGCGGGGGGCGGGCCTGGCACAGAGCAATGTATCGATGCACAACATTAGTGTGCAGAACAACGCGGCATATCTCTCATCTAACGGTTCGGAAGCTACCACTTTGGAGGGATATGGCGGCGGAATTTGGCATACCAGCGTATACAGCAACTTGTCTGTTCACAACTCCACGCTGGAGGGGAACTCGGCCAACGAGGTGATAACCCTAAAACCCAGAAAACACGAACAGTCCTTCAATGCGGTAAGGACATTTGGGATGACTAGGTTGTTACATGCAATTGTCCACGTCGGAGGGACTTCTCCAAGTGTACTAAGTTGTTACGTGTGATTGTCTGCGCTGGCGTGGAGCTTCTCCTTCGAGGCCGTGGCGTGCGGTCTTCCAGACTGGAGGCTGCCGTGGGAAAGGGCATGACGGGTATGGGGTGGGGGGAGGGCGGAGCTATGTGTCACAGGGGGGAGGGCTGTTTCTGGAGGTGCCGTGTGGCGAGTGCAGCATCTCCAACCTGAGCATCCTGCAATTCCGGAACAATCGCGTGGTGGAAAACGGACCCAACATATTTTGGACGTATCAGATCCCGGTGAGTAACATCCAGGCGCACAAAGCTCTCAGCCCTCGTGCTGCCATGAGCGCCCTAAGATCTCTCATTGACATTGAATCCCCGATGGCCCATCTCTGTCATGTTTCCCCTAAGCGGTCTTGCTGCCATGGAATCCGGATGTGTGCTCGCCAACCCAACGCTCCATCTCTGGTATGCAAAGCTATGCGACGGCTGCAAGGCGAATCCGGCTGCGACAAGTAAGGTGGATTCAAACAATCACTCGAGTGCTCTCATCTTCCCAAACCCAAACTTGCAATCTCTCTGATCTCTCAAAACCCTAAAGCCCTAAACCTATGGAGAACACAGCTCCCCGCTGCCATGTAGGCCTCTGCTGTAGGGGGCTTCCCGCCAACGTTGCAACCTCAGGATGAGGCTGGCAGAAGTGGAGCGGTCCATGTGACGTGGTGGAATGGACGTCTCGAATTGGCCACTGCAGACTTCAACGAGCGATGCAGTGGCGTCGACGCCGGTGCGCTGTCTGGAATGCGCCTTCGACGACAGCGTTGCGATCGCCAGCGTCGTGCTGAGGGTCTTCATGACACAGGGCGGCGCGGAGGTGTCCTGCGTGACCGCCAAGAGCAGTGAGGTGGTCACGCCAGAGCTGACCTACACCGTGATCGACCACCCCGGCAACGTACTGCAGTTCAGCTCCGGCAAGGACGTCACTGCCATCGCGGACGCTGCTAGCGATGGCAGCTTCACCGGCCTGTCCGGCGTCCGGACAGTGCCCTACACGGGAGTTGCGAGGTTCTCCGAGCTGGTGGTGCACGGCCGGCCTGAGAGCACAGTGCGCGTGAACTTCATCAGCTCCCAAGGCGGCACGTATGACACGGCAATCAACGTCACCCTGCTCGCCTGCGAGGACGGCGAGGTGTACGACTCTGGTAGGCCGACGTTTCTCCCTACCCTGCTTCTCCGCCGTGCGCAGCGACGCCAGGAAGACGTTGAGGTTAAAGGGCTTCCTTTCGGGGAGTTTAGGGTTCTCTCCTTGCTGTGTGTGCGCCGCCGCCCATAGGAACCAGATAGGAGCGCTAGCGGTTTCGTCGCCCCTTGATTCTGCTCTGCGATAGGTGGTCGTGCGGTCGTCAGCATTCGATGGGCAGGGTCCAGTAGCCAGGCAATGCCTCACTATGCAAGGACCCATTGGCAGCAGTCCGCTTGGACAATGTGGACTGCGTGTGATGATGCAGCGCAGCTCACGCGGAACATTGCCCCGCTGTGCATGACGCGCGGTCTCGAGTCATCGATGGCGCGTCCGGCGTAGGCGCTGAGCGGGAGTTTGGGGACGCCTGGATCTGTCTGCCAGAGATGCAAAGCTGCAACAAGTGCAAAGCTGGAAGCGTCAAATGGGATAACTCCAGTGTTCCGTGTGAGAGCTGCGACGAGGTATCAGGGCTGACATGCCACGGCGGTAACGAGTTTAGCATCGATGATGGCTACTGGATGGCTTTCCAGTCAGCCGCCACGCACTGTGCAGCCAACGCCACCCAGTGCATCTTAGACCGCGTGCACTCCTGCCTGGACGCCTTCAGCTGCAAGCCCAATCAGACTGCCGTGTACGCGGGGATGTCCACATGGCACGACCGTGAGTCGGCGCAATGTTCCTCCGGCCACAGCAGCGCCGTCCTCTGCGGCGAGTGTTTGGAGAATCACCATCGGACCAATCAGGGCAAGTGCAAGGATTGCGGCCCGAACGCCGCGTGGCACGTGTTCCGATTCCTGTCTACGGTGGCTGCCCTCTGCCTGCTCGTGTATCTGGTGTGGAAGGCGTACCAGCGCATCGACCACGTCCACCACCAACAATTCTTCCGCACCGCGAAGCACGTGAGCACTCCGCAGGCCGCAGTGAGCATCTTCCTCGGCTATATGCAGGTCTCCAGCCAGGTACTTCTTTGTCCTCCCTCCCTCCCTTCCCCTTCCGCTTCCCCTTCCCCTTCCACTTTCCCCCACCAGCCAGTCTATATCCGCCTGTGCACTCTGCAAGCAGCGGTCCGCTCTGGCCCCATCCTTTGCAAGCGGGCCCCATCCTTTGCAAGCGGGCCCCATCCTTTGCAGGGGCTCTACATCTTGCCAGAGGCGGGCGTGCGAGACATCGAATGGCAGCGCTGTCCCTCATCTTGCCAGAGGTGGGCGTACGAGACATCGAATGTCCAGCGCTGTCCCTCATCTTGCCATAGGTGGGCGTACGAGACATCGAATGTCCAGCGCTGTCCCTCATCTTGCCAGAGGTGGGCGTACGAGACATCGAATGTCCAGCGCTGTCCCTCATCTTCCCAGAGGCGGGCGTACGAGACATCGAATGTCCAGCGCTGTCCCTCATCGAACGGCCCACAATCTTCCTTCGTGTGGAATGTCTCGCTAAGTCCCTTGTTGTCAAGTGGCGTGCTTTGTTTATTCTCGTGGAGAGGACGCCCCGACCTAAGAATCTCCCCGTGGGACCGATGCTTGCACGAACCTGATCATGGTTGAGCTCAGTGCGAACATAGGATAGGTTACATAATCACAGTCGCCAGCGACTGCATGAGTTGAGAGTTGTTCGTGAGCGGCCAATCGTGTCTCTCCTGATTGTGACCCCCAGCGAGGTTCTGCCGCCGCCACAGCGGCGCATGCTGGGACTTTTGGATGATGTTGAATCGAAGAGGGGGGGTGGGGGGAGGGAGCATGCTGTCAGTGGTTCGTAGTGTTTGGTTCGGAAATACCAGAGCCCTACAAGAGCTTCCTCCACGGGCTCTCCACCTTTTCGCTGACACCAGAAACATGGCTCGGGATGTCCTGCCTTATCTATGCCACCTCCAGGGGGTCCCTAAGTGCCGGCTTCTATGCCAGCTTTGCCTTCTCGCTGCTGGTCCCCGGTGTCATCTTCCTCCGCATCTTCGCCGGATGGGCGGCCTTCACCAGCCAGCACATATCCCGAGGGGTTCCACTGCTCACCGTTCTGCGCCTCGACTGGCTCCTGCCGACGCTGATTGCGTCCCACCAGGCGCAGCCGGCCGCCGGGGCCGCCGGCGGTGCAAGTGGTGATGCGGCTGATGGAGATGGTGACGCTCATGACAAAACCGATAAGGGCGTAATGATTTCCTGGGAGGCACAGCCCTCAGAGGCGAGATCTGCAGAACAGCCGATCGTCTACTCCTTCAACCCACTGGCCGAAGAGCCCCGCGAGCGCACCGCATCCGACGCTCCACAGCTTGCCCCGGGGATGACCTTCGGGAAGGAGCGGACTGAGAGCGTGGTGGAGATGACAAGCCAAACAGCTTGCGGCTCCGAGGACTCGCCGCGGGCCCTGCATGGCGGCAGCCTGCTGGCTGAGCCCAGCAAGTGCGGCTCTGCTCAGCTGGAGGCGGCAGCGCGCTCATCGTTGGTTTGGCATGGGTTCTCTGACAATGCTGAGGAGAACGGCGTGGTGCATGGCGAGGGTTCAGAGGGCACCATCTTCACCAACGGGTCCATGCCGGGTCCCGGAGGAGAATGGAGCCATGCCCATGGGGAAGAGGGACGTACCTGCCATAACGATGAAATTCGCGATGGCGATGAGAAGGTGCCGGCGCAGACTGATATGGCACCGTCACCTGACAAGAACAAGAGCTCTTGGCCGCTTGTGCTGTTTCTGCTGGTGCTTCTGCACACCAGCTGCTCCACCACCATGTTCCAGCTTTTCCACTGCGTGCGCGTTTATAGCGATGGGGCGGAGCCAACGGCATGGATCCATTCCGATCTGAGCGTGGCCTGCTTCACCGTGCGGTGGTGGGGCTTTGCCGTGGTTGCGATCCAAGTGATTTGCGTGTATGTCATCGGCCTGCCCCTCGGGCTGTGGCGTGCCATGGTGGTGCTGCGAGATCTCAAGAAGTTCAGGCTCAGCAACGGCCGCGTGGTATATCTCCGGAGGCGGCAATTTCGAGATGACGGCGTCGGCGGGGATTGTAACAGTCAGGGCAATATGCACCTGGTGTATGAAACCTGCGACGACGAGGGCGCCGGCATGCTTTTGGAGGCGACGCCATGCTGGCGCGGCGATGATATTGATCGATTACCCACTGCCTCCAGTCATCGCTGCTCGTCAGAATTAAACACGGGGGGTCCTAGGGAGGATTGGGACTGGGATGCGGGGATGCTCAATGCCCTGGACGATCCAGTGACACGCTCCTTCCTGGGGGTGTTCTACCAGAGCCTCCGACTGGAGTTCTGCTGGTATGGCAGCTATGAGATGCTGCGCAGGATGGCGCAGGTGAGCTTCGTGATTCTCGTGCAAGTGGCAGTGCCCTCGTCCAACTTCGACGTCACTTACGCGAATATCGTTGCTATCTCGTCGCTGTTTGCCGCCGCTTACACTCACCCCTATCGCAACAACATAGACACCCGTCTGCAGTGCGCAGTGCTTTACAACTGTTGTATGGAGCAGCTGTTCTTCATGATGACACGTCTACGTGATGACGGGGAGAGTGACAAGGTGACGCAGCTGATTGGCGCAGTGATCCTGATTACCTGTCAGATGCTCCTCGCTGCAGTGATTGTGGGCTGCGTGTGGATCAAGTATGGTGATGTGCGGCTGAAGTGTTTGCACTTCATGAAATTGAAATTTGGCAGTTGGTGTCGCGACGCCTCCGCCACCACGAGTAAGGAAGAAAACAGTCACATCCTGGAGAATTCGTCAGAAGAAAAGCGGTCGCGCATTTAAGAACAACAGCACGGACAATATTAGTCTCAATAAGTAAAGTAGCAGCTTCGGATGATGAGGTGCTCGACATGGTATCCATTTTCTGGCACAGGCGGGCAGAGGCATGAGACAAGGCTGAAAAGTAACTGTTTCTGATGAGCATTATGACAGGATTGTAAACATCAGTACAGTACAGCATGTACGGGTATAGTGCATTGACTTAAATTATGCAGCTACAGTATCCAGATTAAGAGGTGGGTATACGACAATCATATTTAAGGGTAAAACAGCACTATTCGACACCCATCAAATATGTCCCAGGCGCTGGAACAGTGCCGTCGTAACAAGGCGGAATCGGCCACCATGGGGGGAGCAACGTACCCATTACGGAAATCGCACTCGTGGCTCATGAACAATAATCCCAACCGTGAGCATGCTATCCATGTTACAGTGGTTCCACCGTAATTTAGCACGAAGAATAAAAATCGAGCTTTGATTCAGGCATGTACATATATAGGTCAAATAACTGTTGGATTTTCGCCAATGTATTGCTAGATGGAGGGGGTACTTGGTGGAGACGGCTGCTGTTCCAGTCGATATGGATGTGAGGCAATAATGGTAAAAATTGGCAAACGCGCCATGCCATTTATATGCAAAACGTCGCCTCACTCTCACCCCCCATATGTGCTGTCAATAATGCGCGAGCGCAAGCGAGCAAAATGCCATCAATTGTCCTTGTCGGGCTCCTCATCATGGCCACGTCGTAAAGCCGCTAATCCGTAAAAGGTGATGTCAAAAGATCAACAAAAAAACAAATACCAGCACCATGACGCACAACTACAAAGCCGTCATACAGTATCCTAGTCGTGTCCCACGGGTTTATATCCGTCCATGCGCGATCATGAGCGAGCTGCTAAGCGTGATTCTCACATAATGTTCGTCAGCGCAGCGGACAGGCAGGCGTACGCAACAGCGGTTCTAACAATTATAATGGGCACCTGGGCGACGGCACCACGACGACCCCCACGCAAGTGATGAGCGGCATCGACGATATTTCGTTACCGCGTGCTTACATTATTGATTTAAAAGATTTTTCGGTCCGGGTTTAAATTTGTAAGTCTTTTCAAAAGTTTATTTTGGGGGTCTGGGAATTATTTCTTTAAAGTTTTATAACTATTTCTTGTTGACACGTTCGAGAAATGAATTATTTATTCTTTTGCACTTTTTGTTTGTTTGTTGAATACATAAATTTTGCAGTGTGGCAATATATTTTGTGTTGTTGATCTGTGTCTGTTGGTACCATTTCGAGCTGAAACCCTGCCCCTATATGGGCTCAAACTAAAGTACCGTGACCATTATAAGATTATATGCCTCGACAATCTGCCCCTGTATGGGCGCAAAGTCGGCCAATATACGAGCCGAAATGCTGCCCCTACATGGGCTCAAAATCAGCCTACCGCTGGGTCATCAGATGTCAAAGTTGCTTGCAGCTAAGGAAACACCTTGTTTCGCCCCGAAGCTGAACTACAGCGTGATCTGCTTGCGCATGTCGAGCTTTCGACGCTGGGATGCGAGTTCCTCGAGGGTACAGTAGCCTTGCCACACCGGCAGTCGGGTTTGCATTTCTTGCAGAGTATACTGCACCGCTTATTCCCTGCATGACTCGATGACTCAATATCCGTGCAGTGGACCAGGTCCCCACCCCCCTCTCATTCGCTTCCAGACATAATTCTGCTGGCTACTCTGTTGGCGACACCAGAGTCGAGAGTGAGAGTCGAAAGGGTGAGTCTCACTCAGTCTGGGTGGAGCCGTTCGATGACGCGGTAATTAGTTTTGTTGTCGTTTGTTGAGGACCTTGTTGATTCTTTGATTTCTTTGTTTTTTAAGATACCGCGATTTTAGAGATTTTGGCGATTCGGTTCTTTCTTTCTTTTAAAATCAATAATGTAAGCATGGTAAGCTCCGCCTATGATGGGGTATCCGTATGGCCCTCCGGACGGCTGACGTGAGGGGGGATCTCACCCACGAGCCACGCGTCGCTCTTCCGGTGACACACTCGTCGCGTCGCTGGTTCAAACCTGCATGACCAGAGCGGCCAGATAATAAAAAACAAATCATCGGAGGCATATGGTAGATCGTTAGATCGAACAGGCCTAGTTGCCACCGTATCGTGTTATTAATTGTATCTGGTTCCACATTTCAGAATTCATAATTTCAGATGCGAGATCGCGATCACTTCATTTTGATTTTTGGGGGTTTAATGTGCAGTGCGCGTAAGCAAATGTCATGTATGGTAGTATGCGCGTAGGCAAATGTTTTTGATGTAGTATGGGTAGCATAATTAATCGGGAATAGAAAATGGCTAAATGGGGAATATAAATGAAGTCCTGTATTTCGGGAATCTATTATATGTCACATGTCATCTATCGTTTGTACTATGAACTATCACTAGCGTAGGTACCGCGGAGGTACAAGCGGTTCAGCGTGTGCAATATTTTGCGTCTGGCACACCCCCTTCTTCTAAACAATGTATTACATGAAGTATATTTTTTCCACCAAACGATTCTAAAGCGTTTGTATTCATAAGATGAATACCTTTCGTTTGAGCTCTCGATTGGCCACATCCGCAACCGCATCAGCTTAGCATTCAGTCGCGACTGCAAGCTAAGTTGGTGCGGTGTGAGAAGTAAGTAAGAATTTGCCCGGGTTCGTCCTTACGAAAGAGCAGGCCCTGAGGGGTTAAATAAAGAGCAGAGGTTAAGATCATGAACGCTGCTTGCATGCATGCGCTCCCAGCCGACGCACCGGAGGTGTAAACACATTATTATAACAATGAAGCCCACTCGTCGCTCTCGCGTCGCGTCGCGGGGGCTCCGCCCCCGCTCCGCTCGCGCTCGCTTTATCATTCGATTGCGAGGTGGGTATCTCGATCTGAGCAAGGGGAGTAACTATAGTACTAGCGTAGCAGGGGGCGCAGCTGGATTTCTTAACACTGCGATCCGCCAAACCCAGACGTGAACTCGGTTTCGGAAAACTTCAGAATTTTGCGGTCCAGTTTTGAGCATCATTCTTCCAAGAATGATGCTCAACTCCATCCGCGGAACGCTTCCGCAAGTGGGTTTTATTTTTAGGAAATCGGTCATCCTGGAGGATCAACCGTTGAGATGCTGTATGCGAGAAGTGAAATGGTAATATGAATAGCGAACACGACTTACGCAAACGTCAACGTAACGTAAATGAACATCGGTCCGGACATTTTAGCTCGCGATGGGCTAGAATGTTCTGCTGGATGTGACACACTGACAGCTCAATCTGTCACTTGTCACTTCCTATAGTAGGCTGGGTGACCGTCACCAGTAAACGGGAAACACCCGTTAGGTATATATGTATATCTCACTTTTATCAATCACACTTTACCGTTCTGATATCGTAACCCTGAACTTAGGGATTATCTCACTGACTAGATATATATTACAGCAGAACTATATATCTAACAGGTTTGGCCCCACTTACGCTTTATGTAGCCACTGCGACCCCGCCGACATGATTGGCTAAAGCCGGACGCTTGGGATGGAGTGAGGCGCTCCACGCGTGGGAGTGCCGGCAGTCACGTGCATGGCCTAAGTTTTGTGGGTTGATTTACGGCACGCTGTAGGCCTTTGAGAACATTTTTTTCTTACGGGATTTAACGTTGGACTGGTTTACGTCTTCTGGTTGGTTACCACACCGTTGCGTATCGGCCGCCTTTACCACACGACTTCCCGGAATTCTTGATCTCTCACGGCAGCTGTATCGGCGACCCACCACATTTCTTGGCCGCCCACGACTTCCGCATTTTCACGTCTCCTTGCCTTACTCCACCCCTGCAGTCTATTTCATTATGGTCGCTTCAACTAGATCCACCGCTAGCATGGCACATGGCCGGCGCACGTTAAACACGATTTTTGATTCCGTTGCTGCCAGGCATGCGAACACCCCGGCGACTCCGCCGGCAGCTCAGCCGGTTGCCAATTCGGCGGGAGCTGCTTTCTTGGCATCAGTGCGTACCGCTGCAACGGGAGCACTTTGACATGAAGATCGCCAAGTCCGTCCGGCAGAAGTTGTTCGAGAACAAGGATGGCAGATTTTCCGGGACGGAATCCCACGCGTCGGCCCTCTTCGCGAAGATGGTCTCCGCACTACACACGGCATTCGTGACCGAGGACAGATATATATTACAGCAGAAGTATATATCTAACATGTTCGGACCGAAGCCTCCATTCGGGGAAAAGCGATTGAAAGTTGACTTTTCCTTGAATAGCTTCCATTCTAGGTCCTTTGTGTCCACTACCCGGCCTTGGGTACATCACGATGTACCCAACGTATGCAGATTTTCCCGTGTCATTTGTGCACCGACCGCTTGGGCAAATGTCTTGACAATACCCTAAACCGATCCCTCATAAGCGGATGCGCGCATGCCGGCTATTTGATCACGTGTACTCAAACGCCGGCTACCGCCGTATGCCGCCGGAAAGAAAATGAAAAGTCGATATTTTTGGGTACATCCCTTGGGTACATCGATGGGGATGCCTCATATGTGCTCCTTAAACAATAGCATCGCCAAATCTAACGTTCGTGCATCATGTAGTACCCTAAAAAGCAAGTGTCATTCATTGGGTGGGCGTTTCAGCCAAAAGTTTCAGCTTCAAACGTCATGGCGTTCGATGTGTTCTTAGAATTTACCGAAAAAGGGCCGATTATACCGCAATGACTGGAATTTTGCTTATACTACCTGCCTCCTCGACGGCCCTTTGAAAATTTGAGGACCCATGTTGTCAAGTTCTCGACCTGCTCTTTCCGTAGTGTCTTATCAAAATTTTCATCCGAGGTCGCCTTGATCCTCAAAATGTCGGTTAAAGCAGCCGGTATCTCGTACATTGTCCCTATGAAATGTTGAGTTTGCCGAGTTCGGAACGTCACGAGTGGATATGCTATCGAGTCAAAATTAGCCCTGCGATATATTGGCACCCTGGGGAGGGTCTTAAGATAATATATTTTCATGTATTAATGACACAGTAACGAATTTAGTCATTGAAACACATCGCGCAGCTTGGGTACATCGCTATGTACCCAGACCCTCCTGGGTACATCCCCATGTACCACCGGGTAGTGGACATTTGGAACTGTGCGAAAAAGTGCAGCTCTAAAGGACCTATATACACGCACATTCTTGCTTTGAAACACGACATTGGAGTTTTTCAGAGCAGGCAATTCTGTGTTGCGTCCGAAATTTAGGCGGTCAAAATGAGGTCTGGGCGCAACAACTGAGTTCACGTCTGGGTTTGGCGGATCACAGTGTTAAGAAATCCGGTTGCGCCCCCTGCTACGCTAGTACTATAGTTACTCCCCTTGATCTGAGGTCTGTCTCGTGGCTGGGCTGCGACGAGGGGAGCGCGATGTCTACGACGACTAAAAGTGTGAGGGAAGGATGACGTGGCGGCATTCGTTAACACCCTAAGGGCGAATTCGTTTTTAGCAGTATGGGATCAGTATGAGCGCGGAAACATCCATAACTGCCACGGCAGTCGACTATTGGATACATATGAAGTATTGGTGTCCATGTTGGGGACTTGGGCGAGGTCTCTCAACCCTTCCATGTCCACCAAACTCGGTATATCGAGTGGGGGACTTGGTGGAAAGTGCAGGGGTGTTCTGCTTGCAGATGAAAAAAGCGTGCTCTATGGAGAGTGCTCTAAAGGCATCAAATTAAGGATAGGGTGTTTTTTTTCATTGATATACACCATGATACGTCATCGCCCACTCATAACATCAAGTCAATAGTGGTGGCATGGTCAAGGCACAACCCCAAAATGGCCCCCAGCAGTTGTTCGACAGAATTTCCTTGAGTATGGTGATGGTGGGTCACATAGATTCATGTGTGCACATACATGAGTGATAATGAGGTGCCATATCATCCACCTAGTTCCACAATATAAGGTATACGAAGAATCGTGGCAAATGGATGTCTAGAACTTGAGTTATCGCCGAAAACGTGAAAATAAATTCCTAGAAAACAGGATCAGTATGAGCAGTATGGCAATTCGCCCTTAACTCCTATGCTGGAATCTCTCGCGTTTCCGCGTGTCAAATCGACCGATTTACCCCCCACAAACGCCAATTCGGACCCCTTAGACACCCCCTATCGAGGCATTCGATAGTGTGAGATATATAGCTTAAGACTATAATTATATTGGGCTACGGTCAGAATGCTTTCACTTTCGGGTTCGCATAAGAGTGTAAATAAAACATAAGATAGTCTCGGCTTTATGCCGGAAGCCCTAAACCTGTGACACCCGTACTGTACCGAGTACTAGTACAGATAACAGGAAGTGACACACGGTGTGTCACATCCAGCACACCACCCTGGACTATTACGGAGGAAGAGTTAGGGTGGAGCAGGGTTGTTGCAGTTTGGAAACACAGCATCTCAAGCGGTGGAAACAATTTCTAGAGGGGGCTTGTGCTCTTGGCCAGGGCGGTCCCAAATCTCTAGCTAGCTGTGCACACAGGAAGGCATCTTGGCCCAATACTGATCTAGCAAGCTACTAGCAGTTACAAAACAACTCTAGCCACTTTGAAAGTGGTCCACACAGCAGAGTTCACTGTAGTAGCTGTTGTTGTCATTCTCAAAGTCCAGATTGAAGAAGTCAAAAGTGTTAAAGTCCAGAGAACCAGAGTCCAGATTGAAGTTGTCGTCGGGGTCAGCGGGTCCAGAGTCCAGAAAGGCGGAGTCAGGGAAGAAGTCCATTGCGCAATTCTGATAATCGAAGTACTGTCCGCACACCACCGCCCGCGGAGCAATCTCCACGGCACAAAGTGCGGAGGCGGTGACGGTGTCGAGCAAAGCCATGCTCACACACATGAACAGAGCCGGCAGTGCCGCTGCCGTGAGAAGATTTCCAATTGACGGCGTCCGGACACCACCAACCCGTGGAGCGGGTGGCGGTGCGTCTGCATGCAATTCTTCGTCGCCCGACTCCGAGTCAGCCACGCTAGTCGAATCATGCGTGGAAGAAATGTACGGAGGCAGGGGGTTGAAGGATTGAAGTGAGACCTGCGGCTCGGGCTCGAAGAAGCCCAATTTCACAGACATGCCGTCCATAAAGGACTGCTCGAAGGGGGGCTCGTCGTCGACGAACTGCTTCGGGAAGATTAGCGCGTTCTCGTCGCTCTCGATTGTCACTTGCGGCTCAGGCTCCACGATGTTCTCGTCGATCACGGCGGGCGCGGCCGAGCCGAAATGAGCCATGGGGAAATGTTGCGGGGCCGATTCAGCACCACCGGCTACCTGCTTCAGCTCACGGAGAGCCGTGCGCGCCTCGTGCACGCGTGTAGCAAGGAGAGAGGGCGGAGAAGGCTTTAAGCCCGCGTACTGCGCCCGAAGGCCAATGTTGATGTCGTCCGCGAAGGTGAAGGGCTCTTCGTCGTGACGAACAACGGGTTGATCATGTATTCATGTTGTCCACAAAGTCGAGCGAAGGTGGCGTCGTCCTGAGCGTCGAAGGCGGTCTGGAACGCGGAGACGATCTCGTCGTTCTCGTCGGCAGTCACCAAGTCGCACTCCGCGCATGCCATGTCGTCCGTGGGGCAATTCGCGGTGTCGTGGTAGTGTCCAGGAGGACAACGCGCGCACTCAGGGACGAAGGCGGAGGAGGCCACGTGGAAGGAGATGTTGTGGGCGGAGTGCTTCTTGTAGTGGTCTTGTCTTCCCGTCGGTCTTGAGCGGGCTCGCGGCGAAGCGGAAGCTCTTTCGCCCGCCATAGCCTCCAACACGATTGTCGCGGCCATGGAACTTGCCGTCGTCCCTCCTGTTGCGCTCATCCCGCCAACGTGAGGGTGGGAAAGAGACACCACGCTTACCGTCACGCTGCGGGTGGCGACGGGAGGAATCCACAAAGCCCGAAAGGGGCTCGTCGCTCTTCGTGACGGAGTCCTTGAGCGTCACGAGAGCCGAAGTGGCGGCCTCCAATTGCTTCTCGAACTCCATGATGAGGTCCTTCACGTTCACGTCACCAGAGTAAAGCAATGCCGGGGAAGTCGGAGGTGACGGTTTAGGCTGCTTCCCGCGGGTAACACCGTTCTCGCTCTCCCAAATCTCGAGGATGTGGGCGTAGATGTCCTCGAGGTCGACCTTGGCCAAGTCCACGTCGAGCCGAAGCGGTGTGGTGACCTTGTCGTACATGATGGGGTCGAGGGACGCGAGTAGCTGCTTCTTGGCCATCATGTCGTCGAGCGGACCAGAAGGCGAGTTGCGGATAGCCGTTAGGCAGGCGTCGAAGTCTTGGATTAACGGATCGGGGTCGAGGTTGGAGGCGAAGTGGATGGCACACAACTCCTCGTAGTTCCCAAGGGGCCGGAGAACTCGAGGAAGTAGCCTTTTCGTGACCTCAAGCAAAGCCCGCTTCCCATCTCGCGGGGAAGCACGTCCAGAAGCGTCCACCCAACGCCTTACGGGTGAGTGCGGATGTCAACGTCGTAAAGAGGATGGCGTTGTCGACCATAGCGAGACGATGGTGTGGAAGTGCCATGCACGCACTCAATCTAGCATCCACGACAACACATCAGAGCCAAAATTAACCCTTAGATTTTCTGATATTTGACAAAAAATGATAGGACATGTCGAGTTGGGCGCGAATATATGCCCACTGTGAGGTTATCAACCTGTGTTCTATTGTAAACATGATTGTAGACCTCCTTGGTGGCATCCGCCAAGTCGAAGAGGGTGTCGTTGGCGGCGTCCTTCAGCTCAAACGCCGATTGTAAAGATGTCACCAACGATGTCCATAGTACATTGCGGTCCGATTCGTCACCTCGGAATGACGCATCCTTGGAGCCAAGAGCGTCTCTAGATGTCCTCTTGATCAAATCCACGTCCCATGATGAATTCTGAACGGCCACGGCACGTGTCCGCTCAGGGGCCGTCAAATTAGCCGCCGGAGATGCAGGTGTCGGCCGATAGCGCATCCCAACGTCTCGGGAAAAAATCGTGTCAAGCCGGATTCGGTTGTGAGCCCCCATGGGAGGCGTAGCCTGCGAAGAAACACTCATGATAAAAATCCTTTCGGTGGGTACGTCGGGGTAAGGTGGCGATGACGCGGAGAGGAGGAACTCGCGGAAATGGTCATGGCAAAAGCAGTCAAAACTTCCGTCACCGTGAAGTCCCGATTGTAGAAGTGTGGAAGTCGAAGTACACGTTGCGCAAGAAGTCCGCGACAAAGAGTGATCAATTCCAGTCTAAACGAAAATCCCGTGGACATCCAAAAAATCACGTAGGGTACGCTGCAGCGATAAACACAATTACTCCGTAACGACGCGTGCCTCAACCGCGAGTCCTCATAGCGCAACCATCAAATGCCCCCCCCCAACGCCCCACCAAGCGGAGGCGTTTAGCCAATCATGTCACCAAAAGTAGTGGAAGGTGCCTGGCGCACCATAACCTGTGAGATATATAGCAAGGCTCTATATCGATATTTCCGATAACCGATACTATCGATATATCGTATTTATCGCCGATTATCGGATTGCAATATCAAACTATCGATTGTGCAGGTTTTGATGTTCCATATTTTATTTATAACAAATTGCATATAAATGCCCAAATAATCGATTATTTATCGATTGTGCCGATTATCGACACCATTTTTCGGATATCGGATAGTATCGATGCCAAAAAACCAAACCGATATAGAGCCCTGATATATAGCTGAAGACTATATATTGGGCTACGGTCCGAATGCTTTCACTTTCGGGTTCGCATAAGAGTGTAAATAAAATATAAGATAGTCTCGGCTTTATGCCGGAAGCCCTAAACCTGTGACACCCGTACTGTACCGAGTACTAGTACAGATAACAGGAAGTGACACACGGTGTGTCACTTCCAGCAGATAGCTCAAAATGTGCCTAACGATGCCAAGAAGAACTTGGTTGCAAGCACGAACACGTATGGCTTCCATATGCACCAAGAAGCAACGGTCTAGCCGACCATGCCGTAGAAAACTCCAAATGCCATAACAGCATAGGAGTTAAGGTGTCGTTAAGGTGTTAAATATCCGTTGCATAAGAAAATGCAGTAATATGATAGAATCGGTTTGATCGGACGACGTGTTTGAAAAACAGATTGTCTTAAATATGGAGCAGACATGTAATGTGCAATGTAAGTGATGGGATGTGTTTGTGTGCGTGTTTTTTTTTTAAATTTTATTTTTTAGATGCACCTTCGGTGCGATTAAGATTTAGATACAAGATAAGCATGTCGAACCAAGACTGCCGCTTTGGACGGGCGAGCGCGCCGTTTTGGACGCGCGCTATCGCGTTCTCACGGCTGAACCACCCTTGCATGTAAACTCGTCATGACAGATCAGATGTCCAGCCGAGCGAGGGAAGAGGTCTCGAAGTGTGCCTGTTGAAGTGCCGATGTTCAGTTGTTGCAGTTTGCCTGGCGGACATACCTGTGGTGTCACCCACCAATACAAACTTATCGTGAACAAGTAGACACCCACCGATAGAAATATTGCTGGCTCTGCTAAGTCTATGGCGACGGTGCAATCCACTGATAGCAGTGATGAAACAACTGACGCTGTGAGTCCTACTGAGCAAACAATTTCCGAAACAAACATTCCGTCTTCGGAGCTGCACATCAACAACTCCGACACGTTTTGCTGCAACAACAAAGCGATCAAGTGTGACCAGTGCTTGACGTCGGCCCAAAGTACGACAGTTTCCCATACTCAAGCCCATAAAAATGAAGGTACGTATATTTTCAAACCGACTTTTAAAAGATGCTACACGTACGGGTGATATATGCGCGCGCGCATCTGTGCGTGAGCAAGGAGTGCGTGCCCTTGGGAGAAACAACGGTACTAAGACACTCGTGAGATGTTACCAACGTAACTCAAAACTTGGAACTTGAAGAGAGTCGATTTTTCTGGGTCGTCGATTTATTGTCGCAACCTTGTGAAAGCTGCCCACTTATGCAACACGTAAACTAGCCTCATTCCATAATATTGTAAAGTATGCTTTAGCTTGATTTCATAGCTTAGATTTCAGTGTAAACTTCCCGAGTTCTTTCTGTGACAAATGTTCGGTTCGACGTAAACCCGTCACAGCGCTCAGTTCATTGATATATCCCGTTGCGACCAACGTATAAGGCACTCAGCGTCATTTCGAAGTCGGTTTGACTGCAACAAGGAACTTTAATTGCCAGCGTATCTCTGTGCTTGGCGCTTTATGACAGCTTGATTGTTGAAGCTTTGAAAACTCTTCTCACGGGATCCCAGTTTGCACATATGTTCTGACAGGTGACTCGCAGGGAACTTTGCAGAATCGTATAACTGATCAAAACTATACAATTTGGCAACAAGGTGCTGAACTCCAAAATCTCAAACGCTACACACGCACCGTTGAGCTAGAGAAATTTGCGTTGGTCGCGACGGTCCAAAGCTTGCAGAGGAAGAAGAAAGGACCTTACTCTGCGGAATCTTTGCTATCTGTTCCCATATCGCAGATGGCAGCTCAAGTAGAATCAGTTGAGCACAGCAATCATCACCTACAGTTTCAGAATCAGATGCTTGCAACAGAAAACACTAGGCTGAAATTTGATATACACGTGCAAACAGAACAGTTGCGTGTGCAAGGACAGCAACTTGAATATTATGCCCAACAGTTACATCTGCAAGCTCAACAGCTACAGACGCTGCCCCAAACGTCACAGTCTCAGCAGCAACTTTGGTTGCAGACTCAGCCTTTGCTTCATACCCAGCTCAAGCTGCTATACGAACAAAAGTTCTTGTCGGAGCATCCAGGATCAATGCCGGATGTCGCCTCCACAACTTCCCCAGTCTCAACACTGCTGCCAGGTGGGTGCTAGCAGAACAGAGAAAAATGCCATTAGCACCTCCACCCCACAACAACATCAACCGAACACTGCAGCAACAAGTACTAACAACTGCAACAACGACAGCAGAATAAGCAGGAATGACCTCTACTGTGCGAGATACGTTCATTCTGACACCTTTCGGAATTCGCTTCATGTGTTAGTCTCCAGGGATGTTCATGATGCTAGCAACCTCATGGCATGCATTTGCGTTGCGATTGCGCATGCATATGAATACAGATACCTGCTAATTATCTAATAATGCACTAATCTCCTATTGTGTTATATAGGCGGTCAAATTAAGACAGCAGAGCATTAAAAGTGCTTCATCTTTTGTCTTATGACTTGACTGAAACGCAACACGGAATCGAATAGAGGTAGATATCCCTATATCCGTACTGTCCCCATATCTGTACCGAGTCGGTTAAATATGGAACGTGTGATGTAATATCTGCGAAAAATCGGTTTGTCGATGCTGTTTCGAAGCATTTTGGGGCACACATACCGCAAATCGATCGATGTATATACTATTTCACTATTATTAACAATTATATTTATTCCTCTTAAACCCCCGATTATAACGATACCCAATAGTATTGCACTAAACGATATATACGAGTTAAACATTACGTTCCAAACGGCTGATCGTACTCCCAAAACGGATCGAATCGAATAAAAACCTTTTACACGCTAGACGATTCTGTTTTCCCAACTTTCCCCCAGCCAAATCACGTCCTGACAAAGCCGCAAAAATGCCTTGTGTTTGAAGGAGGATAACTTTCATTGTAGTGATCTATTTACGTCGTATGTATAACGTTTTTGAAGCATCTGTCCAAGGCCTGTTGAATGGTGCCTATTGGAGAACCCGAATCGTACTGGAAGATGCAATATATGTGTGTGGAATATACCCTATATACACGGTTACATGTGTGAACCGGGTACAGATAAGGGGACACTGCCATTTATATAGGGGAACATTCAGCCGTATATATCTCTTCTTGGAATTAATATTTTCGAATGCGGTTCTTTTGGCGTTCTAAAGGACTTAAAGGTGATGAATACAGAATAAAACGGGGTTTCGATTGGCCTAAGAGTGGTATATATATCCATATTGGAAAAGACGGTACGGATATATGGACATCTACCTCTATATACTCCCCTTTGCCGGATGCTGTTGTCGTGTTGTGCAATTCTAGCTTATTGAAACAATATATATTTGTTAACTCCGCTGTGCCATCTAGGCCACGTTGTCCCTACTTTCGACGTAAATGTTTTTAGATAATCATTATTGTGTCGAAGTTGTTGCATTACATGTAGTCTTAGTAATAGATTAATTTGTCAATTCCAACATGCATTTTTACCGGGCTCTTGACATGGCCACTGACCAAGGCTAAAGAGTGACATATCTCATAACGAGTATGTCACAATACTAACCTATGTCTCACAAGTAGCTGCGTGCGTTCGAGTTCGCTAGGGATATTCCCACATGTACCGACAATATTCTATTCATTGATGAAAACATGATTAATTTTAAAACTTAAAATGGGCGCCAACAACGTCTTTAGAAAGGCTTGTTTCTGGTCCCAATAGGATTAGTTATTGATTTTGATGTCACATGTTTCACTCTTCAGATTTTGCCGAAACGAATTATTTCTATAGAAAATCTTGTCAGGTTGTTGAATGCACAACATTTGAGCTTGTGGGAATAATATCCATGCTTTGTTTGTTTATCGATAATAACCGCTTAAAATTATTACATGAAATGCTCCAAGAACTATATTGTATCATACGCATGGCACATACGTTTTATGTAATGGTAAGAGGGTCTGTCAACGAACACTGTATCATGGAACTGTAATTCTAGGAGGGTCTGATCTACGAAGGCAAGATACCTGACGTGTGCCTGCAAGAACCTTTGTGATTCGCCTTGCGGAACACGGGAGTAAAAATCGACACCAGCCTTTGCTTCTTTCGTGCTGGAACGTCTCACCAGTGGGTCCCACCAGTGGGTGAGAGTTGCTCGAAGCGGCAGAAATGCCAGCCTTAATCCTAAAGCTAAACACCGTAATTTCGTCGTTTCTTTTTATACCAATAAGCACGTTTTGTTTACACAAAAGCTATGCGTAAAGCAAATTGAACTTGCATTTTGCAAATTGACGAAGCTAGATTTGGAATTAAAAACAATAAAAGGTTCTCGATAAGATACGCCACACTGGCGCTGGCAACATCGGCATTGCCACTGCTGTTCAACCTCGCAAAACCGGTAACCAGACCCTCTTCCAGTACTGCGCCCGCCCTCTTCGCACCAACACCACACACCTGCAAGCAAGCCGCCCTTCACTTCGCTCACTACACCCAGCTACACGCATCCCCAATCACCCCCACCACACCCTCCCTGCCCTCCCCTCCTCAAGAACCAGTGCGGATGGATGCCGAGAGCCTCAGTCCGCGGAATATCCGCAGCTTCTAGCCACGTCGACGAGCACCAGCCCCCTCCCCCGTCTCCACACCCGCCGCGCCGCGCCGCGCACGCATGCCCGCCGCGACGCCGCTCGGCGCAAAGGCAGGGCGCCGAGGGCTGCGCTCCAACAGGGTCCGGAGGGTGGGTTCTCCCTTTCGGGCTCCCTCACTAAACGCCTGCGACCTCCTACCATTGGGTTGCATCCTTGGCCACTTGGCACCCACCCGCACCAACACCCCTGACTGCCTCCCTGTTTCCCTCTGCCCTCACATCCGGGATGAGGCGCTCAGTGGAAGAAGAAGTCGTTTTTGTGAATGTACTATGTTCACCGCAGCAAGCCGCTCATAACTTCAGTCTCGTCATTGCACCTTGCCCCCTTTCACACGGCCCCCCAACCGCTATGCCCTACTGCCCCCGGACGCACTCCACCACCACCAACAGAGCCACCTCCCAAGGCGCACCCCGCCTGCCGCCTACGCCCGGACACTTGACCAAACCTGCATATCGGCTCACGCGCCGAGGTGGACCTGCACCCGGGATGAAGCTAGTAGACTTCCCCGTCCTCAAGTCCTCTCGGCACCAAACCGCTCACTCTTCGGGAAATTGAACGCCGCACCTACAGACCAGAATACTGTGGCCAGCTGCCTGAGAACATTCCCGGTACTCTCCCCCCTCCCTGCACTCGGACCAAAACCATAACCAAGACCACCACCACCTCCCCGTGCTGGCCCCGCCGCAGGCATCAGAGTGTAGAACTCAACATGGCGCTTCAGTTGCAAATTACCCAGTTCATCATGTCTCCTCATGTGCCCCGCCCCACCTCCCGCCCAAACGCCTCCCTCAACTCCCTCGCCCCTATAGCAACCTTTGCACTGAGCTGCAGCGCAGGTTCTCCACCCCCGTTGCAAGGCCCCCCACCCTCAACCAGACAAAACGCCACGCCTTCCCCGCCGCTCCTGAACCCCCCTCCGCCTCCAGAGAGCCGCCGTGTGCACAAGTCACAAGCGCCTTCCTTCATCGGCCTCGCCTTCCACACCGCCGCCGCCCAAGACGCATCACCATCACCCTGCAGCTCTGGATCGCGCGTCATCCATCACACTGCCGCGCTCACAGCGTCCCACACTGCGAGCCTCGGACTCGACACCCTTCCACCACACTCACCAGCACCTCTCCTACGCCGCACTCCCTCTACACCCCTCCCTGCTCTGCCCCTTCCACCTAAAGTTACCTCCCACTCTGCCAGTGATTGTCGAGGGAATTTCAGGCCAGCGCACGGCACAGACAGCCGCAGCAAGCAGACATATATCCCTGCATGGCTGTTCGCAGCACATAGTCACAGTCGCTCCGTTCAGTAGCCCCTCCAGGGTTTGACTCTCCCCGGTGTAAGTAGGGGCACCACTCACGACTGCCGGCTTATTGGCTGCATACTTCCTACCCTTCACCACCCCCGCACCATACCCCGACCCCCCGTGGCCCTCGCTCCAAACCGAGCTCCCCATAATTTGCTCGCACCGCCACCCCCGAGACACCCGCTCCGGACCCAGAACCCCTCACACACCAACACACTGTACCCAGATCGTACTGTGTGCGTTCCAGGTAGAACCCAAAATAGGTTGTCGGCTGTTCGGTAAGGTTGCTAAGCGTACGGTCCACACTCGCCACCAGCTAACACCCTTTCCGATCTGGCAAGGAGTAAAAAAATTGAATCGGGTCCTTGGGCAATGCCCCTCCCGACACAGAGTGTTATCTTGCCGTCACCCCCCCACCTAGTGGGTCCCCTGACCCTGCACCCACCATAACTACCCAGCCTACCACCGCGGAGGATCAGATTTACTGGCAATATCTACCTGCGGCGAAGCAGGAGGCACAATGTGTTCAGCTTCGATCATCAGGGGAAAGAAAGGTATCCTCACTTCCTCCAAGCCCTCACTCACACCTAGGAAAACCTACCTTTGGTACATGTGCGGATAGACTATGAGTACTTCCATTCACCTATCACCGTGCCCACACTGTGGGCCACAAAGATAGGGATGAGCCAAAAAAGCGTCCGCAACCAGACATATTTGCTTTCTGCATACAGAGAGCTTGTGAAATCGACACCGCCCATCGTTCCAGCGGTGGATCGCACGTTATGCAGCCGGACACCCAAAAGCTACTAGCACTCACTCACTCCGGATGGGACCACCACAGTGTCAGATAGAGCTAATATTATCAACTTCACTTCTGGCGCCCTCGCAGGTCACCGTCAGACAGGGATAACTGTTGAAAAGTTCTCTCCTCATCCACTGAGGGTCTCCATCCCGAGGAAGATCGCGGCACCAGATAGGCACACAGCCAAAAACTTGTTGCACATTCATGACACATTAACTTCCAATCCAGGCACGGATGCCGTCCAAGCAAAATGGTGGAAGCTGACTTAAGGAGCGTGCGGTGACTGCACTGCACCATCTGTTAAAACAACAGACAGCAAGTGCAGCTTGTTTTCCTCTACCCAGCTGTCTGGACCAAAGAGAGGTGGGTGTCCTCTCCCCAGTAATATGGCTGGGGTCAGATTGTACCATGAGTACCACAAACTACAAGCAGCAGCAACCATGTGAGTGAAACCCTCTCCCTCTGCTCACTGTGATATCGTCAGACAAATGCCTCGATTGTCAACACCGAGCTCAACGAGTGGAAACCACACGTCACGCGTTCGGATTCGTCATCTAAAATTTTCTTCATCACTCGATATCACAACACAACGCTCTCATCAATCACCCTCGTAGACACTACTTCAAACTCTCTCCGGCTGTGCGCCGTCTTGTGCAAGCCCCATCACATCAAGTCACAACATAGGTGTGAGTGGCTACCTCGGAGCCCAGAAGCGAGCAGCCATCCCATCCGCAGCTCTTCTTCAACTGCATCTCCAACCACAGCATTCTCATGAGCCACAACACCACAGAGCTCATTATCCGTGGAGCACAATCAGCACTTGAAAGGAATGTCAGCCTCATAACCGCAAATGGATATTATCGCCACAAGGCAGTTGCCTTCGGTTCAGGTCTCCAGGTTTCTCATCACTCATTCCTCAGATGTGCTGCACACACTGCCTTGCAAAATTGACAAATGGCGCTTCGATTGACATCGTGTGAAGCACCTAATGACCCACACCAACACAACTTCCTTCTCCACACACCACCCCTCCAAAGATCTACTTCTCTTTCTTCAAAGTAGTGCAAAATGTCGCTTGCAGGGTAAGTCCAACAGGGTAATGGCGACGACGCCGCTCCCCGAGGCAATGGAATCTGCATTCCACCCCCATGGAGGCCGCCCGAAGGTGCCTACAACATGGTGGTGTCCCTCTAAGGCGTTCACAATGGGTTGTGCACCCACCAAAGTCCCACAGATGTGAGGGGTGCCCCGAGCTGTGTGGTGGGGAGTGTGGCAACACTCCACCACCCCGCCATTGCCCCTACTCCCTTTCTGTTCCTCGCTTCCTAAAGACACTCCTATCACCCCTAAACTTTGCCCCGCTCTGCTCAGATGCTCAGTATCAGGGTGGTGATATAGCAGTATTGTCCTCAAGGCTTTTGTTGGTTCTTTCGCCGTTAGGACGAACGAGACTCTACTTTCTACAATCATCGCATCTCAGCACCAGATGGGGGGGAAGAACTTTTCCCCAATACTTCTCTGGAGAGCAGGAAATTTGTCATACTAGTCTCCTAAACTGCAGCCCAATATCCTCAGGACACTTTCAGGTTTATACGTGGCATCAGGTTAACGAGATTCATGGTGGTCGCAAAGTGGAAGGCAGCAAAAACTTTCGTCAAAACGATTCCCGCATCCTGACACAACACTTGCATTCATCACGGCGAACCACGGTTACCCACATTCATTCTCAAGAGTATTCAACTGAACCAAAAAAGGTCCCTCAGTTGAAAGATGGTGAAAAAAATCCATTCTTCATTTGTATCAGAAGATGTTGGGACCTTCTTCTTCGTCATTGATAGCCTTCGTCACTTTTGATATTGTGCCAGCCTCAGGAAAAAAATAACATCACTGAGAATCAGTCTCGACCTATTCTCATAATTGTTTTTGTCGTAAATCATCACTGGCGGGCACTTGGTATTCAGCATGATAGATGGACACGCCTGATTTGGACTACAGAGGGGCCAAGGGCACGAAGCAAATCCTATGGCACACACATACACCCCCATCTAGTATCCTGTAACCAATGAGCTGAACGACACCCCTCATACCAACTCACCAGTCTCCTAACTCCCACAGGCATCATCCATGTACATATGCTTCTATGGTTCGCTCCCTACACCCAGCTACACGCATCCCCAATCACCCCCACCACATCCTCCCTGCCCTCCCCTCCTCAAGAACCAGTGCGGATGGATGCCGAGAGCCTCAGTCCGCGGAATATCCGCAGCTTCTAGCCACGTCGACGAGCACCAGCCCCCTCCCCCGTCTCCACACCCGCCGCGCCGCGCCGCGCACGCATGCCCGCCGCGACGCCGCCGGCGCAAAGGCAGGGCGCCGAGGGCTGCGCTCCAACAGGGTCCGGAGGGTGGGTTCTCCCTTTCGGGCTCCCTCACTAAACGCCTGCGACCTCCTACCATTGGGTTGCATCCTTGGCCACTTGGCACCCACCCGCACCAACACCCCCGACTGCCTCCCTGTTTCCCTCTGCCCTCACATCCGGGACGAGGCGCTCAGTGGAAGAAGAAGTCGTTTTTGTGAATGTACTATGTTCACCGCAGCAAGCCGCTCATAACTTCAGTCTCGTCATTGCACCTTGCCCCCTTTCACACGGCCCCCCAACCGCTATGCCCTACTGCCCCCGGACGCACACCACACCGACAGAGCCACCTCCCAAGGTGCATCCCGCCTGCCGCCTACGCCCGGACACTTGACCAAACCTGCATATCGGCTCACGCGCCGAGGTGGGCCTGCACCCGGGATGAAGCTAGTAGACTTCCCCGTCCTCAAGTCCTCTCGGCACCAAACCGCTCACTCTTCGGGAAATTGAACGCCGCACCTACAGACCAGAATACTGTGGCCAGCTGCCTGAGAACATTCCCGGTACTCTCCCCCCTCCCTGCACTCGGACCAAAACCATAACCAAAACCACCGCCACCTCCCCGTGCTGGCCCCGCCGCAGGCATCAGAGTGTAGAACTCAACATGGCGCTTCAGTTGCAAATTACCCAGTTCATCATGTCTCCTCATGTGCCCCGCCCCACCTCCCGCCCAAACGCCTCCCTCAACTCCCTCGCCCCTATAGCAACCTTTGCACTGAGCTGCAGCGCAGGTTCTCCACCCCCGTTGCAAGGCCCCCCACCCTCAACCAGACAAAACGCCACGCCTTCCCCGCCGCTCCTGAACCCCCCTCCGCCTCCAGAGAGCCGCCGTGTGCACCAGTCACAAGCGCCTTCCTTCATCGGCCTCGCCTTCCACACCGCCGCCGCCCAAGACGCATCACCATCACCCTGCAGCTCTGGATCGCGCGTCATCCATCACACTGCCGCGCTCACAGCGTCCCACACTGCGAGCCTCGGACTCGACACCCTTCCACCACACTCACCAGCACCTCTCCTACGCCGCACTCCCTCTACACCCCTCCCTGCTCTGCCCTTCCACCTAAAGTTACCTCCCACTCTGCCAGTGATTGTCGAGGGAATTTCAGGCCAGCGCACGGCACAGACAGCCGCAGCAAGCAGACATATATCCCTGCATGGCTGTTCGCAGCACATAGTCACAGTCGCTCCGTTCAGTAGCCCCTCCAGGGTTTGACTCTCCCCGGTGTAAGTAGGGGCACCACTCACGACTGCCGGCTTATTGGCTGCATACTTCCTACCGTTCACCACCCCCGCACCATACCCCGACCCCCCGTGGCCCTCGTTCCAAACCGAGCTCCCCATAATTTGCTCTCACCGCCACCCCTGAGACACCCGCTCCGGACCCAGAACCCCTCACACACCAACACACTGTACCCAGATCGTACTGTGTGCGTTCCAGGTAGAACCCAAAATAGGTTGTCGGCTGTTCGGTAAGGTTGCTAAGCGTACGGTCCACACTCGCCACCAGCTAACACCCTTTCCGATCTGGCAAGGAGTAAAAAAATTGAATCGGGTCCTTGGGCAATGCCCCTCCCGACACAGAGTGTTATCTTGCCGTCACCCCCCCACCTAGTGGGTCCCCTGACCCTGCACCCACCATAACTACCCAGCCTACCACCGCGGAGGATCAGATTTACTGGCAATATCTACCTGCGGCGAAGCAGGAGGCACAATGTGTTCAGCTTCGATCATCAGGGGAAAGAAAGGTATCCTCACTTCCTCCAAGCCCTCACTCACACCTAGGAAAACCTACCTTTGGTACATGTGCGGATAGACTATGAGTACTTCCATTCACCTATCACCGTGCCCACACTGTGGGCCACAAAGATAGGGATGAGCCAAAAAAGCGTCCGCAACCAGACATATTTGCTTTCTGCATACAGAGAGCTTGTGAAATCGACACCGCCCATCGTTCCAGCGGTGGATCGCACGTTATGCAGCCGGACACCCAAAAGCTACTAGCACTCACTCACTCTGGATGGGACCACCACAGTGTCAGATAGAGCTAATATTATCAACTTCACTTCTGGCGCCCTCGCAGGTCACCGTCAGACAGGGATAACTGTTGAAAAGTTCTCTCCTCATCCACTGAGGGTCTCCATCCCGAGGAAGATCGCGGCACCAGATAGGCACACAGCCAAAAACTTGTTGCACATTCATGACACATTAACTTCCAATCCAGGCACGGATGCCGTCCAAGCAAAATGGTGGAAGCTGACTTAAGGAGCGTGCGGTGACTGCACTGCACCATCTGTTAAAACAACAGACAGCAAGTGCAGCTTGTTTTCCTCTACCCAGCTGTCTGGACCAAAGAGAGGTGGGTGTCCTCTCCCCAGTAATATGGCTGGGGTCAAATTGTACCATGAGTACCACAAACTACAAGCAGCAGCAACCACGTGAGTGAAACCCTCTCCCTCTGCTCACTGTGATATTGTCAGACAAATGCCTCGATTGTCAACACCGAGCTCAACGAGTGGAAACCACACGTCACGCGTTCGGATTCGTCATCTAAAATTTTCTTCATCACTCGATATCACAACACAACGCTCTCATCAACCACCCTCGTAGACACTACTTCAAACCCTCTCCGGCTGTGCTCCGTCTTGTGCAAGCCCCATCACATCAAGTCACAACATAGGTGTGAGTGGCTACCTCGGAGCCCAGAAGCGAGCAGCCATCCCATCCGCAGCTCTTCTTCAACTGCATCTCCAACCACAGCATTCTCATGAGCCACAACACCACAGAGCTCATTATCCGTGGAGCACAATCAGCACTTGAAAGGAATGTCAGCCTCATAACCGCAAATGGATATTATCGCCACAAGGCAGTTGCCTTCGGTTCAGGTCTCCAGGTTTCTCATCACTCATTCCTCAGATGTGCTGCACACACTGCCTTGCAAAATTGACAAATGGCGCTTCGATTGACATCGTGTGAAGCAAAATGTCGCTTGCAGGGTAAGTCCAACAGGATAATGGCGACGACGCCGCTCCCCAAGGCAATGGAATCTGCATTCCACCCCCATGGAGGCCGCCCGAAGGTGCCTACAACATGATGGTGTCCCTCTAAGGCGTTCACAATGGGTTGTGCACCCATCAAAGTCCCACAGATGTGAGGGGTGCCCCGAGCTGTGTGGTGGGGAGTGCGGCAACACTCCACCACCCCGCCATTGCCCCTACTCCCTTTCTGTTCCTCGCTTCCTAAAGACACTCCTATCACCCCTAAACTTTGCCCCGCTCTGCTCAGATGCTCAGTATCAGGGTGGTGATATAGCAGTATTGTCCTCAAGGCTTTTGTTGGTTCTTTCGCCGTTAGGACGAACGAGACTCTACTTTCTACAATCATCGCATCTCAGCACCAGATGGGGGGGAAGAACTTTTCCCCAATACTTCTCTGGAGAGCAGGAAATTTGTCATACTAGTCTCCTAAACTGCAGCCCAATATCCTCAGGACACTTTCAGGCTTATACGTGGCATCAGGTTAACGAGATTCATGGTGGTCGCAAAGTGGAAGGCAGCAAAAACTTTCGTCAAAACGAATTCCGCATCCTGACACAAAACTTGCATTCATCACGGCGAACCACGGTTACCCACATTCATTCTCAAGAGTATTCAACTGAACCAAAAAAGGTCCCTCAGTTGAAAGATGGTGAAAAAAATCCATTCTTCATTTGTATCAGAAGATGTTGGGACCTTCTTCTTCGTCATTGATAGCCTTCGTCACTTTTGATATTGTGCCAGCCTCAGGAAAAAAATAACATCACTGAGAATCAGTAGACTCGACCTATTCTCATAATTGTTTTTGTCGTAAATCATCACTGGCGGGCACTTGGTATTCAGCATGATAGATGGACAAGCCTGATTTGGACTTCAGAGGGGCCAAGGGCACGAAGCAAATCCTATGGCACACACATACACCCCCATCTAGTATCCTGTAACCAATGAGCTGAACGACACCCCTCATACCAACTCACCAGTCTCCTAAATCCCACAGGCATCATCCATGTACATATGCTTCTATGGTTCGCTTCCTACACCCAGCTACACGCATCCCCAATCACCCCCACCACATCCTCCCTGCCCTCCCCTCCTCAAGAACCAGTGCGGATGGATGCCGAGAGCCTCAGTCCGCGGAATATCCGCAGCTTCTAGCCACGTCGACGAGCACCAGCCCCCTCCCCCGTCTCCACACCCGTCGCGCCGCGCCGCGCACGCATGCCCGCCGCGACGCCGCCGGCGCAAAGGCAGGGCGCCGAGGGCTGCCCTCCAACAGGGTCCGGAGGGTGGGTTCTCCCTTTCGGGCTCCCTCACTAAACGCCTGCGACCTCCTACCATTGGGTTGCATCCTTGGCCACTTGGCACCCACCCGCACCAACACCCCTGACTGCCTCCCTGTTTCCCTCTGCCCTCACATCCGGGATGAGGCGCTCAGTGGAAGAAGAAGTCGTTTTTGTGAATGTACTATGTTCACCGCAGCAAGCCGCTCATAACTTCAGTCTCGTCATTGCACCTTGCCCCCTTTCACACGGCCCCCCAACCGCTATGCCCTACTGCCCCCGGACGCACACCACACCGACAGAGCCACCTCCCAAGGTGCATCCCGCCTGCCGCCTACGCCCGGACACTTGACCAAACCTGCATATCGGCTCACGCGCCGAGGTGGGCCTGCACCCGGGATGAAGCTAGTAGACTTCCCCGTCCTCAAGTCCTCTCGGCACCAAACCGCTCACTCTTCGGGAAATTGAACGCCGCACCTACAGACCAGAATACTGTGGCCAGCTGCCTGAGAACATTCCCGGTACTCTCCCCCCTCCCTGCACTCGGACCAAAACCATAACCAAAACCACCGCCACCTCCCCGTGCTGGCCCCGCCGCAGGCATCAGAGTGTAGAACTCAACATGGCGCTTCAGTTGCAAATTACCCAGTTCATCATGTCTCCTCATGTGCCCCGCCCCACCTCCCGCCCAAACGCCTCCCTCAACTCCCTCGCCCCTATAGCAACCTTTGCACTGAGCTGCAGCGCAGGTTCTCCACCCCCGTTGCAAGGCCCCCCACCCTCAACCAGACAAAACGCCACGCCTTCCCCGCCGCTCCTGAACCCCCCTCCGCCTCCAGAGAGCCGCCGTGTGCACCAGTCACAAGCGCCTTCCTTCATCGGCCTCGCCTTCCACACCGCCGCCGCCCAAGACGCATCACCATCACCCTGCAGCTCTGGATCGCGCGTCATCCATCACACTGCCGCGCTCACAGCGTCCCACACTGCGAGCCTCGGACTCGACACCCTTCCACCACACTCACCAGCACCTCTCCTACGCCGCACTCCCTCTACACCCCTCCCTGCTCTGCCCTTCCACCTAAAGTTACCTCCCACTCTGCCAGTGATTGTCGAGGGAATTTCAGGCCAGCGCACGGCACAGACAGCCGCAGCAAGCAGACATATATCCCTGCATGGCTGTTCGCAGCACATAGTCACAGTCGCTCCGTTCAGTAGCCCCTCCAGGGTTTGACTCTCCCCGGTGTAAGTAGGGGCACCACTCACGACTGCCGGCTTATTGGCTGCATACTTCCTACCGTTCACCACCCCCGCACCATACCCCGACCCCCCGTGGCCCTCGTTCCAAACCGAGCTCCCCATAATTTGCTCTCACCGCCACCCCCGAGACACCCGCTCCGGACCCAGAACCCCTCACACACCAACACACTGTACCCAGATCGTACTGTGTGCGTTCCAGGTAGAACCCAAAATAGGTTGTCGGCTGTTCGGTAAGGTTGCTAAGCGTACGGTCCACACTCGCCACCAGCTAACACCCTTTCTGATCTGGCAAGGAGTAAAAAAATTGAATCGGGTCCTTGGGCAATGCCCCTCCCGACACAGAATGTTATCTTGCCGTCACCCCCCCACCTAGTGGGTCCCCTGACCCTGCACCCACCATAACTACCCAGCCTACCACCGCGGAGGATCAGATTTACTGGCAATATCTACCTGCGGCGAAGCAGGAGGCACAATGTGTTCAGCTTCGATCATCAGGGGAAAGAAAGGTATCCTCACTTCCTCCAAGCCCTCACTCACACCTAACGAAAACCTACCTTTGGTACATGTGCGGATAGACTATGAGTACTTCCATTCACCTATCACCGTGCCCACACTGTGGGCCACAAAGATAGGGATGAGCCAAAAAAGCGTCCGCAACCAGACATATTTGCTTTCTGCATACAGAGAGCTTGTGAAATCGACACCGCCCATCGTTCCAGCGGTGGATCGCACGTTATGCAGCCGGACACCCAAAAGCTACTAGCACTCACTCACTCTGGATGGGACCACCACAGTGTCAGATAGAGCTAATATTATCAACTTCACTTCTGGCGCCCTCGCAGGTCACCGTCAGACAGGGATAACTGTTGAAAAGTTCTCTCCTCATCCACTGAGGGTCTCCATCCCGAGGAAGATCGCGGCACCAGATAGGCACACAGCCAAAAACTTGTTGCACATTCATGACACATTAACTTCCAATCCAGGCACGGATGCCGTCCAAGCAAAATGGTGGAAGCTGACTTAAGGAGCGTGCGGTGACTGCACTGCACCATCTGTTAAAACAACAGACAGCAAGTGCAGCTTGTTTTCCTCTACCCAGCTGTCTGGACCAAAGACAGGTGGGTGTCCTCTCCCCAGTAATATGGCTGGGGTCAAATTGTACCATGAGTACCACAAACTACAAGCAGCAGCAACCACGTGAGTGAAACCCTCTCCCTCTGCTCACTGTGATATTGTCAGACAAATGCCTCGATTGTCAACACCGAGCTCAACGAGTGGAAACCACACGTCACGCGTTCGGATTCTTCATCTAAAATTTTCTTCATCACTCGATATCACAACACAACGCTCTCATCAACCACCCTCGTAGACACTACTTCAAACTCTCTCCGGCTGTGCTCCGTCTTGTGCAAGCCCCATCACATCAAGTCACAACATAGGTGTGAGTGGCTACCTCGGAGCCCAGAAGCGAGCAGCCATCCCATCCGCAGCTCTTCTTCAACTGCATCTCCAACCACAGCATTCTCATGAGCCACAACACCACAGAGCTCATTATCCGTGGAGCACAATCAGCACTTGAAAGGAATGTCAGCCTCATAACCGCAAATGGATATTATCGCCACAAGGCAGTTGCCTTCGGTTCAGGTCTCCAGGTTTCTCATCACTCATTCCTCAGATGTGCTGCACACACTGCCTTGCAAAATTGACAAATGGCGCTTCGATTGACATCGTGTGAAGCAAAATGTCGCTTGCAGGGTAAGTCCAACAGGATAATGGCGACGACGCCGCTCCCCAAGGCAATGGAATCTGCATTCCACCCCCATGGAGGCCGCCCGAAGGTGCCTACAACATGATGGTGTCCCTCTAAGGCGTTCACAATGGGTTGTGCACCCATCAAAGTCCCACAGATGTGAGGGGTGCCCCGAGCTGTGTGGTGGGGAGTGCGGCAACACTCCACCACCCCGCCATTGCCCCTACTCCCTTTCTGTTCCTCGCTTCCTAAAGACACTCCTATCACCCCTAAACTTTGCCCCGCTCTGCTCAGATGCTCAGTATCAGGGTGGTGATATAGCAGTATTGTCCTCAAGGCTTTTGTTGGTTCTTTCGCCGTTAGGACGAACGAGACTCTACTTTCTACAATCATCGCATCTCAGCACCAGATGGGGGGGAAGAACTTTTCCCCAATACTTCTCTGGAGAGCAGGAAATTTGTCATACTAGTCTCCTAAACTGCAGCCCAATATCCTCAGGACACTTTCAGGCTTATACGTGGCATCAGGTTAACGAGATTCATGGTGGTCGCAAAGTGGAAGGCAGCAAAAACTTTCGTCAAAACGAATTCCGCATCCTGACACAAAACTTGCATTCATCACGGCGAACCACGGTTACCCACATTCATTCTCAAGAGTATTCAACTGAACCAAAAAAGGTCCCTCAGTTGAAAGATGGTGAAAAAAATCCATTCTTCATTTGTATCAGAAGATGTTGGGACCTTCTTCTTCGTCATTGATAGCCTTCGTCACTTTTGATATTGTGCCAGCCTCAGGAAAAAAATAACATCACTGAGAATCAGTAGACTCGACCTATTCTCATAATTGTTTTTGTCGTAAATCATCACTGGCGGGCACTTGGTATTCAGCATGATAGATGGACAAGCCTGATTTGGACTTCAGAGGGGCCAAGGGCACGAAGCAAATCCTATGGCACACACATACACCCCCATCTAGTATCCTGTAACCAATGAGCTGAACGACACCCCTCATACCAACTCACCAGTCTCCTAAATCCCACAGGCATCATCCATGTACATATGCTTCTATGGTTCGCTCCCTACACCCAGCTACACGCATCCCCAATCACCCCCACCACATCCTCCCTGCCCTCCCCTCCTCAAGAACCAGTGCGGATGGATGCCGAGAGCCTCAGTCCGCGGAATATCCGCAGCTTCTAGCCACGTCGACGAGCACCAGCCCCCTCCCCCGTCTCCACACCCGTCGCGCCGCGCCGCGCACGCATGCCCGCCGCGACGCCGCCGGCGCAAAGGCAGGGCGCCGAGGGCTGCCCTCCAACAGGGTCCGGAGGGTGGGTTCTCCCTTTCGGGCTCCCTCACTAAACGCCTGCGACCTCCTACCATTGGGTTGCATCCTTGGCCACTTGGCACCCACCCGCACCAACACCCCTGACTGCCTCCCTGTTTCCCTCTGCCCTCACATCCGGGATGAGGCGCTCAGTGGAAGAAGAAGTCGTTTTTGTGAATGTACTATGTTCACCGCAGCAAGCCGCTCATAACTTCAGTCTCGTCATTGCACCTTGCCCCCTTTCACACGGCCCCCCAACCGCTATGCCCTACTGCCCCCGGACGCACACCACACCGACAGAGCCACCTCCCAAGGTGCATCCCGCCTGCCGCCTACGCCCGGACACTTGACCAAACCTGCATATCGGCTCACGCGCCGAGGTGGGCCTGCACCCGGGATGAAGCTAGTAGACTTCCCCGTCCTCAAGTCCTCTCGGCACCAAACCGCTCACTCTTCGGGAAATTGAACGCCGCACCTACAGACCAGAATACTGTGGCCAGCTGCCTGAGAACATTCCCGGTACTCTCCCCCCTCCCTGCACTCGGACCAAAACCATAACCAAAACCACCGCCACCTCCCCGTGCTGGCCCCGCCGCAGGCATCAGAGTGTAGAACTCAACATGGCGCTTCAGTTGCAAATTACCCAGTTCATCATGTCTCCTCATGTGCCCCGCCCCACCTCCCGCCCAAACGCCTCCCTCAACTCCCTCGCCCCTATAGCAACCTTTGCACTGAGCTGCAGCGCAGGTTCTCCACCCCCGTTGCAAGGCCCCCCACCCTCAACCAGACAAAACGCCACGCCTTCCCCGCCGCTCCTGAACCCCCCTCCGCCTCCAGAGAGCCGCCGTGTGCACCAGTCACAAGCGCCTTCCTTCATCGGCCTCGCCTTCCACACCGCCGCCGCCCAAGACGCATCACCATCACCCTGCAGCTCTGGATCGCGCGTCATCCATCACACTGCCGCGCTCACAGCGTCCCACACTGCGAGCCTCGGACTCGACACCCTTCCACCACACTCACCAGCACCTCTCCTACGCCGCACTCCCTCTACACCCCTCCCTGCTCTGCCCTTCCACCTAAAGTTACCTCCCACTCTGCCAGTGATTGTCGAGGGAATTTCAGGCCAGCGCACGGCACAGACAGCCGCAGCAAGCAGACATATATCCCTGCATGGCTGTTCGCAGCACATAGTCACAGTCGCTCCGTTCAGTAGCCCCTCCAGGGTTTGACTCTCCCCGGTGTAAGTAGGGGCACCACTCACGACTGCCGGCTTATTGGCTGCATACTTCCTACCGTTCACCACCCCCGCACCATACCCCGACCCCCCGTGGCCCTCGTTCCAAACCGAGCTCCCCATAATTTGCTCTCACCGCCACCCCCGAGACACCCGCTCCGGACCCAGAACCCCTCACACACCAACACACTGTACCCAGATCGTACTGTGTGCGTTCCAGGTAGAACCCAAAATAGGTTGTCGGCAGTTCGGTAAGGTTGCTAAGCGTACGGTCCACACTCGCCACCAGCTAACACCCTTTCCGATCTGGCAAGGAGTAAAAAAATTGAATCGGGTCCTTGGAAACACTGCCCCATGGATGGGCAATGCCCCTCCCGACACAGAGTGTTATCTTGCCGTCACCCCCCCCCCTAGTGGGTCCCCTGACCCTGCACCCACCATAACTACCCAGCCTACCACCGCGGAGGATCAGATTTACTGGCAATATCTACCTGCGGCGAAGCAGGAGGCACAATGTGTTCAGCTTCGATCATCAGGGGAAAGAAAGGTATCCTCACTTCCTCCAAGCCCTCACTCACACCTAGGAAAACCTACCTTTGGTACATGTGCGGATAGACTATGAGTACTTCCATTCACCTATCACCGTGCCCACACTGTGGGCCACAAAGATAGGGATGAGCCAAAAAAGCGTCCGCAACCAGACATATTTGCTTTCTGCATACAGAGAGCTTGTGAAATCGACACCGCCCATCGTTCCAGCGGTGGATCGCACGTTATGCAGCCGGACACCCAAAAGCTACTAGCACTCACTCACTCCGGATGGGACCACCACAGTGTCAGATAGAGCTAATATTATCAACTTCACTTCTGGCGCCCTCGCAGGTCACCGTCAGACAGGGATAACTGTTGAAAAGTTCTCTCCTCATCCACTGAGGGTCTCCATCCCGAGGAAGATCGCGGCACCAGATAGGCACACAGCCAAAAACTTGTTGCACATTCATGACACATTAACTTCCAATCCAGGCACGGATGCCGTCCAAGCAAAATGGTGGAAGCTGACTTAAGGAGCGTGCGGTGACTGCACTGCACCATCTGTTAAAACAACAGACAGCAAGTGCAGCTTGTTTTCCTCTACCCAGCTGTCTGGACCAAAGACAGGTGGGTGTCCTCTCCCCAGTAATATGGCTGGGGTCAAATTGTACCATGAGTACCACAAACTACAAGCAGCAGCAACCACGTGAGTGAAACCCTCTCCCTCTGCTCACTGTGATATTGTCAGACAAATGCCTCGATTGTCAACACCGAGCTCAACGAGTGGAAACCACACGTCACGCGTTCGGATTCGTCATCTAAAATTTTCTTCATCACTCGATATCACAACACAACGCTCTCATCAACCACCCTCGTAGACACTACTTCAAACTCTCTCCGGCTGTGCTCCGTCTTGTGCAAGCCCCATCACATCAAGTCACAACATAGGTGTGAGTGGCTACCTCGGAGCCCAGAAGCGAGCAGCCATCCCATCCGCAGCTCTTCTTCAACTGCATCTCCAACCACAGCATTCTCATGAGCCACAACACCACAGAGCTCATTATCCGTGGAGCACAATCAGCACTTGAAAGGAATGTCAGCCTCATAACCGCAAATGGATATTATCGCCACAAGGCAGTTGCCTTCGGTTCAGGTCTCCAGGTTTCTCATCACTCATTCCTCAGATGTGCTGCACACACTGCCTTGCAAAATTGACAAATGGCGCTTCGATTGACATCGTGTGAAGCACCTAATGACCCACACCAACACAACTTCCTTCTCCACACACCACCCCTCCAAAGATCTACTTCTCTTTCTTCAAAGTAGTGCAAAATGTCGCTTGCAGGGTAAGTCCAACAGGGTAATGGCGACAACGCCGCTCCCCGAGGCAATGGAATCTGCATTCCACCCCCATGGAGGCCGCCCGAAGGTGCCTACAACATGATGGTGTCCCTCTAAGGCGTTCACAATGGGTTGTGCACCCACCAAAGTCCCACAGATGTGAGGGGTGCCCCGAGCTGTGTGGTGGGGAGTGTGGCAACACTCCACCACCCCGCCATTGCCCCTACTCCCTTTCTGTTCCTCGCTTCCTAAAGACACTCCTATCACCCCTAAACTTTGCCCCGCTCTGCTCAGATGCTCAGTATCAGGGTGGTGATATAGCAGTATTGTCCTCAAGGCTTTTGTTGGTTCTTTCGCCGTTAGGACGAACGAGACTCTACTTTCTACAATCATCGCATCTCAGCACCAGATGGGGGGGAAGAACTTTTCCCCAATACTTCTCTGGAGAGCAGGAAATTTGTCATACTAGTCTCCTAAACTGCAGCCCAATATTCTCAGGACACTTTCAGGTTTATACGTGGCATCAGGTTAACGAGATTCATGGTGGTCGCAAAGTGGAAGGCAGCAAAAACTTTCGTCAAAACGAATCCCGCATCCTGACACAAAACTTGCATTCATCACGGCGAACCACGGTTACCCACATTCATTCTCAAGAGTATTCAACTGAACCAAAAAAGGTCCCTCAGTTGAAAGATGGTGAAAAAAATCCATTCTTCATTTGTATCAGAAGATGTTGGGACCTTCTTCTTCGTCATTGATAGCCTTCGTCACTTTTGATATTGTGCCAGCCTCAGGAAAAAAATAACATCACTGAGAATCAGTAGACTCGACCTATTCTCATAATTGTTTTTGTCGTAAATCATCACTGGCGGGCACTTGGTATTCAGCATGATAGATGGACAAGCCTGATTTGGACTACAGAGGGGCCAAGGGCACGAAGCAAATCCTATGGCACACACATACACCCCCATCTAGTATCCTGTAACCAATGAGCTGAACGACACCCCTCATACCAACTCACCAGTCTCCTAAATCCCACAGGCATCATCCATGTACATATGCTTCTATGGTTCGCTTCCTACACCCAGCTACACGCATCCCCAATCACCCCCACCACATCCTCCCTGCCCTCCCCTCCTCAAGAACCAGTGCGGATGGATGCCGAGAGCCTCAGTCCGCGGAATATCCGCAGCTTCTAGCCACGTCGACGAGCACCAGCCCCCTCCCCCGTCTCCACACCCGTCGCGCCGCGCCGCGCACGCATGCCCGCCGCGACGCCGCCGGCGCAAAGGCAGGGCGCCGAGGGCTGCCCTCCAACAGGGTCCGGAGGGTGGGTTCTCCCTTTCGGGCTCCCTCACTAAACGCCCGCGACCTCCTACCATTGGGTTGCATCCTTGGCCACTTGGCACCCACCCGCACCAACACCCCCAACTGCCTCCCTGTTTCCCTCTGCCCTCACATCCGGGACGAGGCGCTCAGTGGAAGAAGAAGTCGTTTTTGTGAATGTACTATGTTCACCGCAGCAAGCCGCTCATAACTTCAGTCTCGTCATTGCACCTTGCCCCCTTTCACACGGCCCCCCAACCGCTATGCCCTACTGCCCCCGGACGCACACCACACCGACAGAGCCACCTCCCAAGGCGCACCCCGCCTGCCGCCTACGCCCGGACACTTGACCAAACCTGCATATCGGCTCACGCGCCGAGGTGGGCCTGCACCCGGGATGAAGCTAGTAGACTTCCCCGTCCTCAAGTCCTCTCGGCACCAAACCGCTCACTCTTCGGGAAATTGAACGCCGCACCTACAGACCAGAATACTGTGGCCAGCTGCCTGAGAACATTCCCGGTACTCTCCCCCCTCCCTGCACTCAGACCAAAACCATAACCAAAACCACCGCCACCTCCCCGTGCTGGCCCCGCCGCAGGCATCAGAGTGTAGAACTCAACATGGCGCTTCAGTTGCAAATTACCCAGTTCATCATGTCTCCTCATGTGCCCCGCCCCACCTCCCGCCCAAACGCCTCCCGCAACTCCCTCGCCCCTATAACAACCTTTGCACTGAGCTGCAGCGCAGGTTCTCCACCCCCGTTGCAAGGCCCCCCACCCTCAACCAGACAAAACGCCACGCCTTCCCCGCCGCTCCTGAACCCCCCTCCGCCTCCAGAGAGCCGCCGTGTGCACCAGTCACAAGCGCCTTCCTTCATCGGCCTCGCCTTCCACACCGCCGCCGCCCAAGACGCATCACCATCACCCTGTAGCTCTGGATCGCGCGTCATCCATCACACTGCCGCGCTCACAGCGTCCCACACTGCGAGCCTCGGACTCGACACCCTTCCACCACACTCACCAGCACCTCTCCTACGCCGCACTCCCTCTACACCCCTCCCTGCTCTGCCCTTTCCACCTAAAGTTACCTCCCACTTTACCAGTGATTGTCGAGGGAATTTCAGGCCAGCGCACGGCACAGACAGCCGCAGCAAGCAGACATATATCCCTGCATGGCTGTTCGCAGCACATAGTCACAGTCGCTCCGTTCAGTAGCCCCTCCAGGGTTTGACTCTCCCCGGTGTAAGTAGGGGCACCACTCACGACTGCCGGCTTATTGGCTGCATACTTCCTACCCTTCACCACCCCCGCACCATACCCCGACCCCCCGTGGCCCTCGCTCCAAACCGAGCTCCCCATAATTTGCTCGCACCGCCACCCCCGAGACACCCGCTCCGGACCCAGAACCCCTCACACACCAACACACTGTACCCAGATCGTACTGTGTGCGTTCCAGGTAGAACCCAAAATAGGTTGTCGGCTGTTCGGTAAGGTTGCTAAGCGTACGGTCCACACTCGCCACCAGCTAACACCCTTTCCGATCTGGCAAGGAGTAAAAAATTGAATCGGGTCCTTGGAAACACTGCCCCATGGATGGGCAATGCCCCTCCCGACACAGAGTGTTATCTTGCCGTCACCCCCCCCCCTAGTGGGTCCCCTGACCCTGCACCCACCATAACTACCCAGCCTACCACCGCGGAGGATCAGATTTACTGGCAATATCTACCTGCGGCGAAGCAGGAGGCACAATGTGTTCAGCTTCGATCATCAGGGGAAAGAAAGGTATCCTCACTTCCTCCAAGCCCTCACTCACACCTAGGAAAACCTACCGTTGGTACATGTGCGGATAGACTATGAGTACTTCCATTCACCTATCACCGTGCCCACAATGTGGCCACAAAGATAGGGATGAGCCAAAAAAGCGTCCGCAACCAGACATATTTGCTTTCTGCATACAGAGAGCTTGTGAAATCGACACCGCTCATCGTTCCAGCGGTGGATCGCACGTTATGCAGCCGGACACCCAAAAGCTACTAGCACTCACTCACTCCGGATGGGACCACCACAGTGTCAGATAGAGCTAATATTATCAACTTCACTTCTGGCGCCCTCGCAGGTCACCGTCAGATCATTGTGATATCGTCAGACAAATGCCTCGATTGTCAACACCGAGCTCAACGAGTGGAAACCACACGTCAAGCGTTCGGATTCGTCATCTAAAATTTTCTTCATCACTCGATATCACAACACGACGTTCTCATCAATCACCCTCGTAGACACTACTTCAAACTCTCTCCAGCTGTGCTCCGTCTTGCGCAAGCCCCATCACATCAAGTCACAACATAGGTGTGAGTGGCTACCTCGGAGCCCAGAAGCGAGCAGCCATCCCATCTGCAGCTCTTCTTCAACTGCATCTCCAACCACAGCATTCTCATGAGCCACAACACCACAGAGCTCATTATCCGTGGAGCACACTCAGCACTTGAAAGGAATGTCAGCCTCATAACCGCAAATGGATATTATCGCCACAAGGCAGTTGCCTTCGGTTCAGGTCTCCAGGTTTCTCATCACTCATTCCTCAGATGTGCTGCACACACTGCCTTGCAAAATTGACAAATGGCGCTTCGATTGACATCGTGTAAAGCACCTAATGACCCACACCAACAGAACTTCCTTCTCCACACACCACCCCTCCAAAGATCTACTTCTCTTTCTGCACAGTATTGCAAAATGTTGCTTGCAGGGTAAGTCCAACAGGGTAATGGCGACGACGCCGCTCCCCGAGGCAATGGAATCTGCATTCCACCCCCATGGAGGCCGCCCGAAGGTGCCTACAACATGGTGATGTCCCTCTAAGGCGTTCACAATGGGTTGTGCACCCACCAAAGTCCCACAGATGTGAGGGGTGCCCCGAGCTGTGTGGTGGGGAGTGCGGCAACACTCCACCACCCCGCCATTGCCCCTACTCCCTTTCTGTTCCTCGCTTCCTAAGACACTCCTGTCACCCCTAAACTTTGCCCCGCTCTGCTCAGATGCTCAGTATCAGGGTGGTGATATAGCAGTATTGTCCTCAAGGCTTTTGTTGGTTCTTTCGCCGTTAGGACGAACGAGACTCTACTTTCTACAATCATCGCATCTCAGCACCAGATTGGGGGGAAGAACTTTCTCTAATAGGACCCAGGAAGCAGGGAAAGCAGCAGAGAGTCAGTGTGGTGCATGTCACATAATCTCTCACTGAGCATTGAAGCCTCGAGAAAAATGGTGTTTGGGTGAAGCATTCTCCTCATCCTCTCTTTCCACTTCCAAAGTGCACCCCCCCAAAAAAAAAAAAAAACCTACAGGCAAGGGAGAGTTGCCAAGGAAGGTGCACCGCAGCAGCTCTCAATCCCGGCAGGGAGAAAGCTCTAGTTGAGGCCTGCGAATGGACTAGCCTGAGAGCCTCGATTGGCATCTTCATCATCAGCCTCTCTCCCACACTGCACCCAGAATAGTACAGTCACAAAATGATCCTCTTATTGCAAGGGCTGGTTGCTCTGAACAAATCTATCATCACAATATTCAGTAGCAGAACTGACATATAATGCGTTTTCATCACAGCAACAACCCATGACAGAATTGAGAGAATTGACTCACAAATACAGCACAGACACAGAAAATGAGAAGCTCAGTAGGATCCATTGGTTAAAAGCCAGCAACAAGGCTGTGCCTTTCAAGAGAAGCTGTCTTGCAGCATATTGGCGTCGCCAACATTTTCTTCAAAAGACCTGGGTCATATCCACTTTCTTGCTTTTCATATATGTAGATCGACCAGCCTGGAGGAAAGTCAATATGAAAATATACCATGTTAACGCTGGGACTAAACTAAAGAAATGTAGATATCTCATCTTGTTTAGACTTTCCGGTGCTCAGAGTGAGTAGGAGGTTGGTTGAGTCTCATCGGCTCGCTCGACAACTAAAACAAATTTTGTTCAAATTGGAGTGCAACAGAATTTTTGTGGTTTCAGACTTTCAGAATCCGTGACTCCTGCTGCAGTAGAGCCGAATGACACATGTAGCTCCGTGACACAAACAGGATGTACAAGTAGCCACGAAGCGACACGCCTGTTCAGCTCTGTTCCTTTTGCTCTTGCAAACAGGAACTTCACGGGTACCTACGGTACTCTGTGAGGCACACTGCAAATCCGATTTTGTAAATTTTCTTCACCTGTTTCACCGGTAAAACAGTAGAGTAGGTAGTGACTAGACCACTTGGTTGTACGACGGCGATCGAACGACGACAGGAGATCTGACAGTGAAGTCGCGGGGACGGCGTTACGACTTCAAACGACGGCTTCACAGCGACTACGACAGTACGATTGACTTCACTGTTACTCCTCTGAGGGAGAGAGAATGGCTGGATCTTCGAAGAGCAAGGCAGCAGAGGATTTCCCTCCCCTCCCGGCGAAGCCTGACATCGGGCAGACTTCCCCTTCCCCGGCAGCACCGTCCACTCAGGACGTGCTGTTACAACAAATTTTGACGATGCAAAAGCAGCAGAGTGAGCTGCTTGAGATGCAGAGGCAGCAGGCAGAAGATCATCGACTGCTGCGTGCCGATCATCAACGTCTAGCACAAATCAACGTTGAGCTGGAGGCGAAGGTGGCAGCGAAGTCTGGGACTTCTGACCCGGAATCCGCAGCCACGTCCGCCGAGAAACTCCTGGAGAGAAGGAAGAAGCTGGACTACGTGCCAGCAGCCTCCGTCAACCCGTTCCCAACGCGTCCGGCGACACTGGCAACGAGGATGCCGCAGTTGTACGACCTACACGGCAACAAGACGTACGACTCGCTCTCCAAGAAGTCCAACTCTTCCATGAAGTACGAGTGCATGGTGCTGGCTCCAGCGCTGTCCTACTTGCACGACGTGGTGACCGCGTGCAACCAGACGTTGGACGAACATGAGGACGTCGGATTGTCACTGAGAGACTTACTGAAACACTGCCACGAGGTTACCAACTCTGTCCACGGCGTGTACGCTTTACTGTGTAACCGGTGGACGATGCTGGAACTGCGCGGGCAGCTGGAGCAGGAGCCGGGTTCTTCACAGCGGGGAGGACAAGAAGCTCTTCGCGCGAAGCTGCAGTTCGTGGAGGACAGGGTCTACCAGGCAGCGGACGGCGTGGTGGCGGACGAGGTGTTGCAGCAATGGCTGAACGACTTCGACAAGAACCGCGGCAGAGCAGTGCTGAACATTGCGTCCAAGAACGCGGCCAACGCGGAAACGCGGGTTCCGAAAGATCCACGGGACCGTGAGCGCTGGAAGGAGCGTAAGAACAAGGAGAAGGACGGTACGAAGCAGCCTACCGACAAAGGCGGCGGCAAAGGCCGGGGCGGAAAGCCCGCGGCCGATGCGTGATGTGCGTGCCGCCACCCCCTCCAGCGCAACAGCCCTCTCCGGGCGCTGGACGGGGGAAACTCACCTTGCAGCAGCGGGTGAGACAGCGGAGGGGAGCATGGCGCGCGGCGGGCGCCAGTTCCGAGGTGATGCAATGGATTACTCACGGGGTGAAGTTGAGGTGGAAGCGCGGGCCTCCACCTCCGTTCGACCACGGGGTGTCACTGAGGGATGCGACGCGGCAGCAGCAGGTGTGGCTGGACGCGGAGAAGGAGAGGCTGCTAGAGAACGGGGCCTGGACGAGAGCGACGAGAAGATCTCACGTTTCGCGCGCCTTTTTGGTGCCGAAACCGGGTACGAACAAGTGGAGACTGGTGGTGGACTTCCGATGGCTGAACCAGTGGTGTGTAAAAAATCGTGTGAAGATGGAGACGCTGAAGAAACTAAGGAGACTGGCGAAACCGGGCGACTGGTGCTTCAGCTTCGACCTCCAGGACGGTTTTCACGCGCTGGGAATCCACCCGGACTTCCAGAAGTTCATGCAGTTCGACCTGCAAGGGGACCTGCTTCAATGTTCAGCGATGCCGTTCGGATGGAGCGACTCTCCGAGAGTTTTCTGCAAGTTCGTACGCGTGATGGTGGAGGCTTTACGTTCGCCACAGGCGGCGGAGGATCGCAGAGAAATCAAAAGACTGCGGGACGGTTCCGCAGTACGACAGCGATGGTCAGTCCGTCGCAGGACCGGTGGTGCTGGCGGGGACGCGAACCGTCACAGCGGAATGCGAGTGCTACCGTACATGGACGATTTTCTGGTGCTGGTCGACTCTCAGCGAGAAGGCTTTCTGCGTCGAGAAAAAGTTCAACTGGTGCTTCATCGACTTGGCCTACGGCGGAACGAGAAGAAGGGCCACTGGGAGCCAACGCAGGTGGTGGAGCACCTCGGGCTGGAGGTGGACCTGAAGCTGGGACAATTCCGTGTGACAGAACGACGGGTGCACAAAATCCACGCGAAGGCGAAGGAGATCCTGTGCGATGCAGCGAGAAATCGGAGGTGGATTCCTGCCAGGAGACTGGCGTCCTTCACGGGACTCTGCCAATCCGTGTACTTGGCAGTACCAGCGGCGCGGCTCTACCTACGGGAGCTCTACTTCGTGCTGGCGGAGAAACGCAGCTGGGGAGCGAAGGTAAAAATCTCACGTTCAGCTCGGGGGGACTTAGAATGGTGGTCCAGGCTGCCTGTGATGAGCAGGTGGAACGGACGCAAAATCTGGAGATCCCCGACGAGAGCGAAGGTGCACACGGACTCTTCGATGACGGCGTGGGGAGGAGTGCTGAACCTGAAGTTCCCCGCGCGAGGTTTCTGGCCAGACGAGATGCGCTGCTGGCACATTACGCACCTAGAACTGGAGGCCGTGTACAAGACCGTACAGGCGTTCTTGCAGGAGCTGGAGGGCAAGGTCGTACGACTCTACTGCGACAACCAGGCGGTGGTGGCGATGCTGTCACACTTCACCTCCAGAAACCCGGACCTGATGAGGAGAATGAGGAGACTCTGGCTGCTACTGGATCTGCACGACATCGAGTTGCAGGCTCGGTACATCCGCAGCGAGGCCAACGTGTGGGCCGACAACCTTTCGCGTTGCGAGGACTTGGACGACTGGAGGCTGAATCGAGACTGGTTCGTGTGGGCCAACAAGCAGTGGGGGCCCTACACAGTCGACCGGTTCGCTTCCGAGATCTCCGCGCAGCTTCCTCGGTACTACGCTGCGTGGAAAGACCCGAAGTGCGAAGGTGTGGACTCTCTGACGTACGACTGGCGGGGGGAGAACAATTGGGTGAACCCCCCGTGGGCGCTGCTGGACGAGGTGGCGCACAAGCTGCGGGAGGAGGGGGCCGCTGCTACGGTGGTGGCTCCGTACTGGCCGGGACAGTCCTGGTTCAGGGAGCTGGAAGCCCTGGCCACCGAGGTGGTGATCATGCCACGGCGCAGGGACCTGTTCACTCCGAGCAGGCTAGGAGGGTCCGAGCTGCTCGGGCCCTCAAAATGGGACGCTGTGATGTTCTTCATCGAGGCGCGCCCGTGAGTTACTACGCTGCTGAAGTACGAAGAAGCTCTGCTACGAGTACGACAGCAAGCAAGGTGACCGTGGGTACAAAAATCGAGGTGTTCTGGGAGGACGATGACTGCTTCTACCCGGGTGTGGTGAAGGAGTTCAACGAGGACGGAAAGGCGCACGTGCTGTACGACGACGGCGACGAGGAGACGCTAGACTTGTCCAAAGAGAACTTCAAAATCATCCACAGCACGGACGAGACTACAGACGCGGACGGCGAGAACACCGAGCGGAGCAGCGGAGGCAACTACGAAGAGTACAAGCGCGGTGGTGCTGTACAAAATTTCCTCACGCGCTCACTTTGTGAGCGGTGGAGGAGTGAGTTGGGACCTTCCCGGCTCACCGAACTGGCGGTGTCGATGCAGAGAAAGGCACTGCTGGACACGACGAAGGACAACTACGGACCGAAGGCACGGCGATTCATTTTATTTTGTGAGCGTGACCAACGGCCGTGGCTGCCAGCGTCGGAGGCGACTGTGTTGCTGTACATCGCCTCTCTGTTGGAGGACGGGAACATCCAGTCGGCATCATTACAGCCGTACCTGTCCGCCATCAACAACTACCACGAGGACCTTGGTCACCCTGGACCGGCGAAGGGGCGCTCTGTGACCCGAGCTGGGAAGGGGATGGCTACCATCCAGGCGGAGCTGGCAGAGCAGGAGGAGAACATCGAGACCCAGCGGACGTGGCTGCCAGCAGCACACGTACGAAGGGTGCACGAAGCAGCGCTGAAGTTCAATCCGAGATCGCCTGAGGAGCTGAAGCTACTGCGAGCCTTGACCTACGTGGTGGTGGCCTTCGTGACCTTCGGCAGACCGGACACGGGGACCTCGTTGTCACGGCAGCACGTTCATTGTGGCGACGAGGAGTTCTCAGTGGTGCTGCTGAAGGAGAAGGGTCGGCGACACCATCGAGTGAAGCGACGCCTTACGATCCCCTGGAAGGGGGTGGCTCTGTTGAAGGAGCTGATCGAGCACTGGGAGTTCTACCGTGACACAGCTTGGAGCATTTCTGCGAAGACTCAACCTGACAGCTACTGGCTGCTACCCGAGGACCCGAAGAACTTCAAGGCTTCCGTGGCTAATGACTGGATTGGTCTAGCTCTCAGCGAGCTGGACTGCAGACCTCCTGAAGGAGGTCACTTTTCTGCACACAGCACCCGGAAGGGTGCCACGACGTGTGCTCGAGCTGTAGGTGTTACAATGGAGAAAGTGTGCTTCCTGGGAGGCTGGTCACAGTTCTCTTCGGCAGTGCAACACTACATCGACCCGACGGCTCTGAGGGACACAGACATGGACTACTACTTCGCTTGGTTAACATGGTCACAGTGACAGAGATCAGATTTCTTGTGTGTGCCTCACAGTTTCATCTTTGGTTTCATGGCAAATGAGGATTCGAGCAAAAGAGAAATGTTCAAATTGGAGTGCAACAGAATTTTTGTGGTTTCAGACTTTCAGAATCCGTGACTCCTGCTGCAGTAGAGCCGAATGACACATGTAGCTCCGTGACACAAACAGGATGTACAAGTAGCCACGAAGCGACACGCCTGTTCAGCTCTGTTCCTTTTGCTCTTCCCACCGCTCCCGACCCAGAGGACTCTTTCCTTTTGGTGACGTGCACAGACAGTCTGGACATATCATCAAAAACATGAATTTAGAAAGCATGTAAAAAGCACAAAATGCATTTTAAACACTTTACAAAATCATTTTAATGAAATGTATTGCAGTGCCTGCCTTTGGCAAATGAGGATTCGAGCAAAAGAGAAACTTCCCATTGCACAAAAGAAATACCGATAACTCGGCAAGTATCACGCATCAGAGTGCTAAATCGTTCATGACTGCAAAGTATTGCAAAATGTTGCTTGCAGGGTAAGTCCAACAGGGTAATGACGACGACGCCGCTCCCCGAGGCAATGGAATCTGCATTCCACCCCCATGGAGGCCGCCCGAAGGTGCCTACAACATGGTGATGTCCCTCTAAGGCGTTCACAATGGGTTGTGCACCCACCAAAGTCCCACGGATGTGAGGGGTGCCCCGAGCTGTGTGGTGGGGAGTGTGGCAACACTCCACCACCCCGCCATTGCCCCTACTCCCTTTCTGTTCCTCGCTTCCTAAGACACTCCTATCACCCCTAAAATTTGCGCCGCTCTGCTCAGATGCTCAGTATCAGGGTGGTGATATAGCAGTATTGTCCTCAAGGCTTTTGTTGGTTCTTTCGCCGTTAGGACGAACGAGACTCTACTTTCTACAATCATCGCATCTCAGCACCAGATGGGGGGGAAGAACTTTTCCCCAATACTTCTCTGGAAAGCAGGAAATTTGTCATACTAGTCTCCTAAACTGCAGCCCAATATCCTCAGCACAGATCTTGGTTTGTATGGAAGTCGTCATGCAATATCAGTATTAGCATGGAATTTGGCATCACAGGATAGCAGGCACTTGCAGAAAGAGTGACACTGGCCTCAGAGATCTTGGTGATGTGCTGTCGTCATGAACAATGTTTCAAGAGTAGCAAATATTTACTCGTCTTCATTGGCCAGGAATCAACCCTCTAACTCACAATAACAAATCGTACCTACCGGCACGGTGCATCTGAGCAGAAGTAGTATCGCACCTGAGCGCCACACATCAAGCCGTGACCACCCGCCACGCTGTCCACTTTCACTCCAGACCTGCAAATCGATCAAAACACGCATGAATGTGTGGCGCTCAGTACATCTGACAAGAAATCGGCAAGCAGTCAACGTGCAGTCACTTGTGCGGACAAAACCCCAAGAGTTGCTTCACAGAGAAGACTTTATGACCATGCATCCCCCGTGCAGAGACTGCACAAGCGAGTGTCACCTGACACACATGAATGAAAAAAGTGTATCTTCCGTCAGCAGCACCTCTGCAAACAGTGTAAAAGTCTCCAATGTGAGACGGTGTTCGAACATGCATGAAAGGACACTTTCAGGTTTATACGTGGCTTCAGGTTAACGAGATTCATGGTGGTCGTCAAAGAAATCAGATGGTACGGACAAAAAGAATATTCATCATTAGCCACATTCTTGTGCAAAATCTATGCCCTAATCGGATGTCCTAAACACCAACCTCACCCGATACAACTGACTGAAAGTCACCAAATATTGTTGGGATGATTTCATCGCCATAATTAAAACAAACTTATTATGCCGTTGGTAAGATATCCACGAGTCAGTTTAGCGCAGTGTCTAGAGTATTGGAAAAGCCTGGCTCACTGCTTTCACCACGCATGTTCTCACATATACACCCAAAATGAAATTCGCTCAGTAGGAAGGCAGCAAAAACATTCGTCAAAACAAATTCCGCATCCTTACATAAAACTTGCATTCATCACGGCGAACCACGGTTACCCACATTCATTCTCAAGAGTATTCAACTGAACCAAAAAAGGTCCCTCAGTTGAAAGATGGTGAAAAAAATCCATTCTTCACTTCTATCAGAATATGTTGGGACCTTCTTCTTCGTCATGGAGAGCCTTCGTCACTTTTGATATTGTGCCAGCCTCAGGAAAAAAATAACATCACTAAGAATCAGTAGACTCGACCTATTCTCATAATTTTTTTGTCGTAAATCATCACTGGCGGGCACTTGGTATTCAGCATGATAGATGGACAAGCCTGATTTGGACTACAGAGGGGCCAAGGGCACGAAGCAAATCCTATGGCACACACATACACCCCCATCTAGTATCCTGTAACCAATGAGCTGAACGACACCCCTCATACCAACTCACCAGTCTCCTAAATCCCACAGGCATCATCCATGTACATATGCTTCTATGGTTCGCTCCCTACACCCAGCTACACGCATCCCCAATCACCCCCACCACATCCTCCCTGCCCTCCCCTCCTCAAGAACCAGTGCGGATGGATGCCGAGAGCCTCAGTCCGCGGAATATCCGCAGCTTCTAGCCACGTCGACGAGCACCAGCCCCCTCCCCCGTCTCCACACCCGCCGCGCCGCGCCGCGCACGCATGCCCGCCGCGACGCCGCCGGCGCAAAGGCAGGGCGCCGAGGGCTGCGCTCCAACAGGGTCCGGAGGGTGGGTTCTCCCTTTCGGGCTCCCTCACTAAACGCCTGCGACCTCCTACCATTGGGTTGCATCCTTGGCCACTTGGCACCCACCCGCACCAACACCCCTGACTGCCTCCCTGTTTCCCTCTGCCCTCACATCCGGGATGAGGCGCTCAGTGGAAGAAGAAGTCGTTTTTGTGAATGTACTATGTTCACCGCAGCAAGCCGCTCATAACTTCAGTCTCGTCATTGCACCTTGCCCCCTTTCACACGGCCCCCCAACCGCTATGCCCTACTGCCCCCGGACGCACACCACCACCGACAGAGCCACCTCCCAAGGCGCACCCCGCCTGCCGCCTACGCCCGGACACTTGACCAAACCTGCATATCGGCTCACACGCCGAGGTGGGCCTGCACCCGGGATGAAGCTAGTAGACTTCCCCGTCCTCAAGTCCTCTCGGCACCAAACCGCTCACTCTTCGGGAAATTGAACGCCGCACCTACAGACCAGAATACTGTGGCCAGCTGCCTGAGAACATTCCCGGTACTCTCCCCCCTCCCTGCACTCGGACCAAAACCATAACCAAGACCACCACCACCTCCCCGTGCTGGCCCCGCCGCAGGCATCAGAGTGTAGAACTCAACATGGCGCTTCAGTTGCAAATTACCCAGTTCATCATGTCTCCTCATGTGCCCCGCCCCACCTCCCGCCCAAACGCCTCCCTCAACTCCCTCGCCCCTATAGCAACCTTTGCACTGAGCTGCAGCGCAGGTTCTCCACCCCCGTTGCAAGGCCCCCCACCCTCAACCAGACAAAACGCCACGCCTTCCCCGCCGCTCCTGAACCCCCCTCCGCCTCCAGAGAGCCGCCGTGTGCACCAGTCACAAGCGCCTTCCTTCATCGGCCTCGCCTTCCGCACCGCCGCCGCCCAAGACGCATCACCATCACCCTGCAGCTCTGGATCGCGCGTCATCCATCACACTGCCGCGCTCACAGCGTCCCACACTGCGAGCCTCGGACTCGACACCCTTCCACCACACTCACCAGCACCTCTCCTACGCCGCACTCCCTCTACACCCCTCCCTGCTCTGCCCCTTCCACCTAAAGTTACCTCCCACTCTGCCAGTGATTGTCGAGGGAATTTCAGGCCAGCGCACGGCACAGACAGCCGCAGCAAGCAGACATATATCCCTGCATGGCTGTTCGCAGCACATAGTCACAGTCGCTCCGTTCAGTAGCCCCTCCAGGGTTTGACTCTCCCCGGTGTAAGTAGGGGCACCACTCACGACTGCCGGCTTATTGGCTGCATACTTCCTACCCTTCACCACCCCCGCACCATACCCCGACCCCCCGTGGCCCTCGCTCCAAACCGAGCTCCCCATAATTTGCTCGCACCGCCACCCCCGAGACACCCGCTCCGGACCCAGAACCCCTCACACACCAACACACTGTACCCAGATCGTACTGTGTGCGTTGCAGGTAGAACCCAAAATAGGTTGTCGGCTGTTCGGTAAGGTTGCTAAGCGTACGGTCCACACTCGCCACCAGCTAACACCCTTTCCGATCTGGCAAGGAGTAAAAAATTGAATCGGGTCCTTGGAAACACTGCCCCATGGATGGGCAATGCCCCTCCCGACACAGAGTGTTATCTTGCCGTCACCCCCCCCCCTAGTGGGTCCCCTGACCCTGCACCCACCATAACTACCCAGCCTACCACCGCGGAGGATCAGATTTACTGGCAATATCTACCTGCGGCGAAGCAGGAGGCACAATGTGTTCAGCTTCGATCATCAGGGGAAAGAAAGGTATCCTCACTTCCTCCAAGCCCTCACTCACACCTAGGAAAACCTACCTTTGGTACATGTGCGGATAGACTATGAGTACTTCCATTCACCTATCACCGTGCCCACACTGTGGCCACAAAGATAGGGATGAGCCAAAAAAGCGTCCGCAACCAGACATATTTGCTTTCTGCATACAGAGAGCTTGTGAAATCGACACCGCCCATCGTTCCAGCGGTGGATCGCACGTTATGCAGCCGGACACCCAAAAGCTACTAGCACTCACTCACTCCGGATGGGACCACCACAGTGTCAGATAGAGCTAATATTATCAACTTCACTTCTGGCGCCCTCGCAGGTCACCGTCAGATCATTGTGATATCGTCAAACAAATGCCTCGATTGTCAACACCGAGCTCAACGAGTGGAAACCACACGGCAAGCGTTCGGATTCGTCATCTAAAATTTTCTTCATCACTCGATATCACAACACGACGTTCTCATCAATCACCCTTGTAGACACTACTTCAAAATCTCTCCAGCTGTGCTCCGTCTTGTGCAAGCCCCATCACATCAAGTCACAACATAGGTGTGAGTGGCTCTACCTCGGAGCCCAGAAGCGAGCAGCCATCCCATCCGCAGCTCTTCTTCAACTGCATCTCCAACCACAGCATTCTCATGAGCCACAACACCACAGAGCTCATTATCCGTGGAGCACAATCAGCACTTGAAAGGAATGTCAGCCTCATAACCGCAAATGGATATTATCGCCACAAGGCAGTTGCCTTCGGTTCAGGTCTCCAGGTTTCTCATCACTCATTCCTCAGATGTGCTGCACACCACTGCCTTGCAAAATTGACAAATGGCGCTTCGATTGACATCGTGTGAAGCACCTAATGACCCACACCAACAGAACTTCCTTCTCCACACACCACCCCTCCAAAGATCTACTTCTCTTTCTGCAAAGTATTGCAAAATGTTGCTTGCAGGGTAAGTCCAACAGGGTAATGGCGACGACGCCGCTCCCCGAGGCAATGGAATCTGCATTCCACCACCATGGAGGCCGCCCGAAGGTGCCTACAACATGGCGATGTCCCTCTAAGGCGTTCACAATGGGTTGTGCACCCACCAAAGTCCCACAGATGTGAGGGGTGCCCCGAGCTGTGTGGTGGGGAGTGCGGCAACACTCCACCACCCCGCCATTATTGCCCCTACTCCCTTTCTGTTCCTCGCTTCCTAAGACACTCCTATCACCCCTAAACTTTGCCCCGCTCTGCTCAGATGCTCAGTATCAGGGTGGTGATATAGCAGTATTGTCCTCAAGGCTTTTGTTGGTTCTTTCGCCGTTAGGACGAACGAGACTCTACTTTCTACAATCATCGCATCTCAGCACCAGATTGGGGGGAAGAACTTTCTCTAATAGGACCCAGGAAGCAGGGAAAGCAGCAGAGAGTCAGTGTGGTGCATGTCACATAATCTCTCACTGAGCATTGAAGCCTCGAGAAAAATGGTGTTTGGGTGAAGCATTCTCCTCATCCTCTCTTTCCACTTCCAAAGTGCACCCCCCCAAAAAAAAAACCTACAGGCAAGGGAGAGTTGCCTCAGACATCCAAGGAAGGTGCACCGCAGCAGCTCTCAATCCCGGCAGGGAGAAAGCTCTAGTTGAGGCCTGCGAATGGACTAGCCTGAGAGCCTCGATTGGCATCTTCATCATCAGCCTCTCTCCCCATAAAGTGATCCTCTTATTGCAAGGGCTGGTTGCTCTGAACAAATCTATCATCACAATATTCAGTAGCAGAACTGACATATAATGCGTTTTCATCACAGCAACAACCCAAGACAGAATTGACAGAATTGACTCACAAATACAGCACAAACACAGAAAATGAGAAGCTCAGTAGCATCCATTGGTTAAAATCCAGCAACAAGGCTGTGCCTTTCAAGAGAAGCTGTCTTGCAGCATATTGGCGTCGCCAACATTTTCTTCAAAAGACCAGGGTCATATCCACTTTCTTGCATTTCCTATATGTAGATCAACCAGCCTGGAGGAAAGTCAATATGAAAATATACCATGTTAACGCTGGGACTAAACTAAAGAGATGTAGATATCTCATCTTGTTTAGGCTTTCCGGTGCTCAGAGTGAGTAGGAGGTTGGTTGAGTCTCATCGGCTCGCTCGACAACTAAAACAAAATTCTTCCCATTGCACAAAAGAAATACCGATAACGTCGGCAAGTATCACGCATCAGAGTGCTAAATCGTTCATGACTGCAAAGTATTGCAAAATGTTGCTTGCAGGGTAAGTCCAACAGGGTAATGGCGACGACGCCGCTCCCCGAGGCAATGGAATCTGCATTCCACCCCCATGGAGGCCGCCCGAAGGTGCCTACAACATGATGGTGTCCCTCTAAGGAGTTCACAATGGGTTGTGCACCCACCAAAGTCCCACGGATGTGAGGGGTGCCCCGAGCTGTGTGGTGGGGAGTGCGGCAACACTCCACCACCCCGCCATTATTGCCCCTACTCCCTTTCTGTTCCTCGCTTCCTAAGACACTCCTATCACCCCTAAACTTTGCCCCGCTCTGCTCAGATGCTCAGTATCAGGGTGGCGATATAGCAGTATTGTCCTCAAGGCTTTTGTTGGTTCTTTCGCCGTTAGGACGAACGAGACTCTAATTTCTACAATCATCGCAGCTCAGCACCAGATGGGGGGGAAGAACTTTTCCCCAATACTTCTCTGGAAAGCAGGAAATTTGTCATACTAGACTCCTAAACTGCAGCCCAATATCCTCAGCACAGATCTTGGTTTGTATGGAAGTCGTCATGCAATATCAGTATTAGCATGGAATTTGGCATCACAGGATAGCAGGCACTTGCAGAAAGAGTGACACTGGCCTCAGAGATCTTGGTGATGTGCTGTCGTCATGAACAATGTTTCAAGAGTAGCAAATATTTACTCGTCTTCATTGGCCAGGAATCAACCCTCTAACTCACAATAACAAATCGTACCTACCGGCACGGTGCATCTGAGCAGAAGTAGTATCGCACCTGAGCGCCACACATCAAGCCGTGACCACCCACCCGCCACGCTGTCCACTTTCACTCCAGACCTGCAAATCGATCAAAACACCCAGGAATGTGTGGCGCTCAGTACATCTGACAAGAAATCGGAGAGCAGTCAATGTGCAGTCACTTGTGCGGACAAAACCCCAAGAGTTGCTTCACAGAGAAGACTTTATGACCATGCATCCCCCGTGCAGAGATTGCACAAGCGAGTGTCACCTGACACGCATGAATGAAAAAAGTGTATCTTCCGTCAGCAGCACCTCTGAAAACAGTGTAAAAGTCTCCAATGTGAGACGGTGTTTGAACATGCATGAAAGGACACTTTCAGGTTTATACGTGGCTTCAGGTTAACGAGATTCATGGTGGTCGTCAAAGAAATCAGATGGTACGGACAAAAAGAATATTCATCATTAGCCACATTCTTGTGCAAAATCTATGCCCTAATCGGATGTCCTGAAAACCAACCTCACCCGATACAACTGACTGAAAGTCAGCAAATATTGTTGGGATGATTTCATCGCCATAATTAAAACAAACTTATTATGCCGTTGGTAAGATATCCACGAGTCAGTTTAGCGCAGTGTCTAGAGTGCACCGGTCATTGGAAAAGCCTGGCTCACTGCTTTCACCACGCATGTGCTCATATATACACCCAAAATGAAATTCGCTCAGTAGGAAGGCAGCAAAAACATTCGTCAAAACAAATTCCGCATCCTGACACAAAACTTGCATTCATCACGGCGAACCACAGTTACCCACATTCATCCTCAAGAGTATTCAACTGAACCAAAAAAGGTCCCTCAGTTGAAAGATAGTGAAAAAAATCCATTCTTCACCTGTATCAGAATATGTTGGGACCTTCTTCTTCGTCATTGAGAGCCTTCGTCACTTTTGATATTGTGCCAGCCTCAGGGAAAAAATAACATCACTGAGAATCAGTCTCGACCTATTCTCATTAATTTTTTTGTCGTAAATCATCACTGGCGGGCACTTGGTATTCAGCATGATAGATGGACAAGCCTGATTTGGACTACAGAGGGGCCAAGGGCACGAAGCAAATCCTATGGCACACACATACACCACCATCTAGTATCCTGTAACCAATGAGCTGAACGACACCCCTCATACCAACTCACCAGTCTCCTAAATCCCACAGGCATCATCCATGTACATATGCTTCTATGGTTCGCTCCCTACACCCAGCTACACGCATCCCCAATCACCCCCACCACATCCTCCCTGCCCTCCCCTCCTCAAGAACCAGTGCGGATGGATGCCGAGAGCCTCAGTCCGCGGAATATCCGCAGCTTCTAGCCACGTCGACGAGCACCAGCCCCCTCCCCCGTCTCCACACCCGCCGCGCCGCGCCGCGCACGCATGCCCGCCGCGACGCCGCCGGCGCAAAGGCAGGGCGCCGAGGGCTGCGCTCCAACAGGGTCCGGAGGGTGGGTTCTCCCTTTCGGGCTCCCTCACTAAACGCCTGCGACCTCCTACCATTGGGTTGCATCCTTGGCCACTTGGCACCCACCCGCACCTACACCCCCGACTGCCTCCCTGTTTCCCTCTGCCCTCACATCCGGGACGAGGCGCTCAGTGGAAGAAGAAGTCGTTTTTGTGAATGTACTATGTTCACCGCAGCAAGCCGCTCATAACTTCAGTCTCGTCATTGCACCTTGCCCCCTTTCACACGGCCCCCCAACCGCTATGCCCTACTGCCCCCGGACGCACACCACCACCGACAGAGCCACCTCCCAAGGCGCACCCCGCCTGCCGCCTACGCCCGGACACTTGACCAAACCTGCATATCGGCTCACACGCCGAGGTGGGCCTGCACCCGGGATGAAGCTAGTAGACTTCCCCGTCCTCAAGTCCTCTCGGCACCAAACCGCTCACTCTTCGGGAAATTGAACGCCGCACCTACAGACCAGAATACTGTGGCCAGCTGCCTGAGAACATTCCCGGTACTCTCCCCCCTCCCTGCACTCAGACCAAAACCATAACCAAAACCACCGCCACCTCCCCGTGCTGGCCCCGCCGCAGGCATCAGAGTGTAGAACTCAACATGGCGCTTCAGTTGCAAATTACCCAGTTCATCATGTCTCCTCATGTGCCCCGCCCCACCTTTCGCCCAAACGCCTCCCTCAACTCCCTCGCCCCTATAGCAACCTTTGCACTGAGCTGCAGCGCAGGTTCTCCACCCCCGTTGCAAGGCCCCCCACCCTCAACCAGACAAAACGCCACGCCTTCCCCGCCGCTCCTGAACCCCCCTCCGCCTCCAGAGAGCCGCCGTGTGCACCAGTCACAAGCGCCTTCCTTCATCGGCCTCGCCTTCCACACCGCCGCCGCCCAAAACGCATCACCATCACCCTGCAGCTCTGGATCGCGCGTCATCCATCACACTGCCGCGCTCACAGCGTCCCACACTGCGAGCCTCGGACTCGACACCCTTCCACCACACTCACCAGCACCTCTCCTACGCCGCACTCCCTCTACACCCCTCCCTGCTCTGCCCCTTCCACCTAAAGTTACCTCCCACTCTGCCAGTGATTGTCGAGGGAATTTCAGGCCAGCGCACGGCACAGACAGCCGCAGCAAGCAGACATATATCCCTGCATGGCTGTTCGCAGCACATAGTCACAGTCGCTCCGTTCAGTAGCCCCTCCAGGGTTTGACTCTCCCCGGTGTAAGTAGGGGCACCACTCACGACTGCCGGCTTATTGGCTGCATACTTCCTACCCTTCACCACCCCCGCACCATACCCCGACCCCCCGTGGCCCTCGCTCCAAACCGAGCTCCCCATAATTTGCTCGCACCGCCACCCCCGAGACACCCGCTCCGGACCCAGAACCCTCACACACCAACACACTGTACCCAGATCGTACTGTGTGCGTTGCAGGTAGAACCCAAAATAGGTTGTCGGCTGTTCGGTAAGGTTGCTAAGCGTACGGTCCACACTCGCCACCAGCTAACACCCTTTCCGATCTGGCAAGGAGTAAAAAATTGAATCGGGTCCTTGGAAACACTGCCCCATGGATGGGCAATGCCCCTCCCGACACAGAGTGTTATCTTGCCGTCACCCCCCCCCCTAGTGGGTCCCCTGACCCTGCACCCACCATAACTACCCAGCCTACCACCGCGGAGGATCAGATTTACTGGCAATATCTACCTGCGGCGAAGCAGGAGGCACAATGTGTTCAGCTTCGATCATCAGGGGAAAGAAAGGTATCCTCACTTCCTCCAAGCCCTCACTCACACCTAGGAAGACTTACCTTTGGTACATGTGCGGATAGACTATGAGTACTTCCATTCACCTATCACCGTGCCCACACTGTGGCCACAAAGATAGGGATGAGCCAAAAAAGCGTCCGCAACCAGACATATTTGCTTTCTGCATACAGAGAGCTTGTGAAATCGACACCGCCCATCGTTCCAGCGGTGGATCGCACGTTATGCAGCCGGACACCCAAAAGCTGCTAGCACTCACTCACTCCGGATGGGACCACCACAGTGTCAGATAGAGCTAATATTATCAACTTCACTTCCGGCGCCCTCGCAGGTCACCGTCAGATCATTGTGATATCGTCAGACAAATGCCTCGATTGTCAACACCGAGCTCAACGAGTGGAAACCACACGTCAAGCGTTCGGATTCGTCATCTAAAATTTTCTTCATCACTCGATATCACAACACGACGTTCTCATCAATCACCCTCGTAGACACTACTTCAAACTCTCTCCAGCTGTGCTCCGTCTTGTGCAAGCCCCATCACATCAAGTCACAACATAGGTGTGAGTGGCTACCTCGGAGCCCAGAAGCGAGCAGCCATCCCATCCGCAGCTCTTCTTCAACTGCATCTCCAACCACAGCATTCTCATGAGCCACAACACCACAGAGCTCATTATCCGTGGAGCACAATCAGCACTTGAAAGGAATGTCAGCCTCATAACCGCAAATGGATATTATCGCCACAAGGCAGTTGCCTTCGGTTCAGGTCTCCAGGTTTCTCATCACTCATTCCTCAGATGTGCTGCACACCACTGCCTTGCAAAATTGACAAATGGCGCTTCGATTGACATCGTGTGAAGCACCTAATGACCCACACCAACAGAACTTCCTTCTCCACACACCACCCCTCCAAAGATCTACTTCTCTTTCTGCAAAGTATTGCAAAATGTTGCTTGCAGGGTAAGTCCAACAGGGTAATGGCGACGACGCCGCTCCCCGAGGCAATGGAATCTGCATTCCACCACCATGGAGGCCGCCCGAAGGTGCCTACAACATGGCGATGTCCCTCTAAGGCGTTCACAATGGGTTGTGCACCCACCAAAGTCCCACAGATGTGAGGGGTGCCCCGAGCTGTGTGGTGGGGAGTGCGGCAACACTCCACCACCCCGCCATTATTGCCCCTACTCCCTTTCTGTTCCTCGCTTCCTAAGACACTCCTATCACCCCTAAACTTTGCCCCGCTCTGCTCAGATGCTCAGTATCAGGGTGGTGATATAGCAGTATTGTCCTCAAGGCTTTTGTTGGTTCTTTTGCCGTTAGGACGAACGAGACTCTACTTTCTACAATCATCGCATCTCAGCACCAGATTGGGGGGAAGAACTTTCTATAATAGGACCCAGGAAGCAGGGAAAGCAGCAGAGAGTCAGTGTGGTGCATGTCACATAATCTCTCACTGAGCATTGAAGCCTCGAGAAAAATGGAGTTTGGGTGAAGCATTCTCCTCATCCTCTCTTTCCACTTCCAAAGTGCACCCAAAGAAGAAAAAAAAACCTACAGGCAAGGGAGAGTTGCCTCAGACATCCAAGGAAGGTGCACCGCAGCAGCTCTCAATCCCGGCAGGGAGAAAGCTCTAGTTGAGGCCTGCGAATGGACTAGCCTGAGAGCCTCGATTGGCATCTTCATCATCAGCCTCTCTCCCCATAAAGTGATCCTCTTATTGCAAGGGCTGGTTGCTCTGAACAAATCTATCATCACAATATTCAGTAGCAGAACTGACATACAATGCGTTTTCATCACAGCAACAACCCATGACAGAATTGAGAGAATTGACTCACAAATACAGCACAAACACAGAAAATGAGAAGCTCAGTAGCATCCATTGGTTAAAATCCAGCAACAAGGCTGTGCCTTTCAAGAGAAGCTGTCTTGCAGCATATTGGCGTCGCCAACATTTTCTTCAAAAGACCAGGGTCATATCCACTTTCTTGCATTTCCTATATGTAGATCAACCAGCCTGGAGGAAAGTCAATATGAAAATATACCATGTTAACGCTGGGACTAAACTAAAGAGATGTAGATATCTCATCTTGTTTAGGCTTTCCGGTGCTCAGAGTGAGTAGGAGGTTGGTTGAGTCTCATCGGCTCGATCGACAACTAAAACAAATTTCTTCCCATTGCACAAAAGAAATACCGATAACGTCGGCAAGTATCACGCATCAGAGTGCTAAATCGTTCATGACTGCAAAGTATTGCAAAATGTTGCTTGCAGGGTAAGTCCAACAGGGTAATGGCGACGACGCCGCTCCCCGAGGCAATGGAATCTGCATTCCACCCCCATGGAGGCCGCCCGAAGGTGCCTACAACATGATGGTGTCCCTCTAAGGCGTTCACAATGGGTTGTGCACCCACCAAAGTCCCACAGATGTGAGGGGTGCCCCGAGCTGTGTGGTGGGGAGTGCGGCAACACTCCACCACCCCGCCATTATTGCCCCTACTCCCTTTCTGTTCCTCGCTTCCTAAGACACTCCTATCACCCCTAAACTTTGCCCCGCTCTGCTCAGATGCTCAGTATCAGGGTGGTGATATAGCAGTATTGTCCTCAAGGCTTTTGTTGGTTCTTTTGCCGTTAGGACGAACGAGACTCTACTTTCTACAATCATCGCATCTCAGCACCAGATTGGGGGGAAGAACTTTCTATAATAGGACCCAGGAAGCAGGGAAAGCAGCAGAGAGTCAGTGTGGTGCATGTCACATAATCTCTCACTGAGCATTGAAGCCTCGAGAAAAATGGAGTTTGGGTGAAGCATTCTCCTCATCCTCTCTTTCCACTTCCAAAGTGCACCCAAAGAAGAAAAAAAAACCTACAGGCAAGGGAGAGTTGCCTCAGACATCCAAGGAAGGTGCACCGCAGCAGCTCTCAATCCCGGCAGGGAGAAAGCTCTAGTTGAGGCCTGCGAATGGACTAGCCTGAGAGCCTCGATTGGCATCTTCATCATCAGCCTCTCTCCCCATAAAGTGATCCTCTTATTGCAAGGGCTGGTTGCTCTGAACAAATCTATCATCACAATATTCAGTAGCAGAACTGACATACAATGCGTTTTCATCACAGCAACAACCCATGACAGAATTGAGAGAATTGACTCACAAATACAGCACAAACACAGAAAATGAGAAGCTCAGTAGCATCCATTGGTTAAAATCCAGCAACAAGGCTGTGCCTTTCAAGAGAAGCTGTCTTGCAGCATATTGGCGTCGCCAACATTTTCTTCAAAAGACCAGGGTCATATCCACTTTCTTGCATTTCCTATATGTAGATCAACCAGCCTGGAGGAAAGTCAATATGAAAATATACCATGTTAACGCTGGGACTAAACTAAAGAGATGTAGATATCTCATCTTGTTTAGGCTTTCCGGTGCTCAGAGTGAGTAGGAGGTTGGTTGAGTCTCATCGGCTCGCTCGACAACTAAAACAAAATTCTTCCCATTGCACAAAAGAAATACCGATAACGTCGGCAAGTATCACGCATCAGAGTGCTAAATCGTTCATGACTGCAAAGTATTGCAAAATGTTGCTTGCAGGGTAAGTCCAACAGGGTAATGGCGACGACGCCGCTCCCCGAGGCAATGGAATCTGCATTCCACCCCCATGGAGGCCGCCCGAAGGTGCCTACAACATGATGGTGTCCCTCTAAGGCGTTCACAATGGGTTGTGCACCCACCAAAGTCCCACGGATGTGAGGGGTGCCCCGAGCTGTGTGGTGGGGAGTGCGGCAACACTCCACCACCCCGCCATTATTGCCCCTACTCCCTTTCTGTTCCTCGCTTCCTAAGACACTCCTATCACCCCTAAACTTTGCCCCGCTCTGCTCAGATGCTCAGTATCAGGGTGGTGATATAGCAGTATTGTCCTCAAGGCTTTTGTTGGTTCTTTCGCCGTTAGGACGAACGAGACTCTAATTTCTACAATCATCGCAGCTCAGCACCAGATTGGGGGGAAGAACTTTTCCCCAATACTTCTCTGGAAAGCAGGAAATTTGTCATACTAGACTCCTAAACTGCAGCCCAATATCCTCAGCACAGATCTTGGTTTGTATGGAAGTCGTCATGCAATATCAGTATTAGCATGGAATTTGGCATCACAGGATAGCAGGCACTTGCAGAAAGAGTGACACTGGCCTCAGAGATCTTGGTGATGTGCTGTCGTCATGAACAATGTTTCAAGAGTAGCAAATATTTACTCGGCTTCATTGGCCAGGAATCAACCCTCTAACTCACAATAACAAATCGTACCTACCGGCACGGTGCATCTGAGCAGAAGTAGTATCGCACCTGAGCGCCACACATCAAGCCGTGACCACCCACCCGCCACGCTGTCCACTTTCACTCCAGACCTGCAAATCGATCAAAACACCCAGGAATGTGTGGCGCTCAGTACATCTGACAAGAAATCGGAGAGCAGTCAATGTGCAGTCACTTGTGCGGACAAAACCCCAAGAGTTGCTTCACAGAGAAGACTTTATGACCATGCATCCCCCGTGCAGAGATTGCACAAGCGAGTGTCACCTGACACGCATGAATGAAAAAAGTGTATCTTCCGTCAGCAGCACCTCTGCAAACAGTGTAAAAGTCTCCAATGTGAGACAGTGTTTGAACATGCATGAAAGGACACTTTCAGGTTTATACGTGGCTTCAGGTTAACGAGATTCATGGTGGTCGTCAAAGAAATCAGATGGTACGGACAAAAAGAATATTCATCATTAGCCACATTCTTGTGCAAAATCTATGCCCTAATCGGATGTCCTGAACACCAACCTCACCCGATACAACTGACTGAAAGTCACCAAATATTGTTGGGATGATTTCATCGCCATAATTAAAACAAACTTATTATGCCGTTGGTAAGATATCCACGAGTCAGTTTAGCGCAGTGTCTAGAGTGCACCGGTCATTGGAAAAGCCTGGCTCACTGCTTTCACCACGCATGTGCTCACATATACACCCAAAATGAAATTCGCTCAGTAGGAAGGCAGCAAAAACATTCGTCAAAACAAATTCCGCATCCTGACACAAAACGTGCATTCATCACGGCGAACCACGGTTACCCACATTCATCCTCAAGAGTATTCAACTGAACCAAAAAAGGTCCCTCAGTTGAAAGATAGTGAAAAAAATCCATTCTTCACCTGTATCAGAATATGTTGGGACCTTCTTCTTCGTCATTGAGAGCCTTCGTCACTTTTGATATTGTGCCAGCCTCAGGAAAAAAATAACATCACTGAGAATCAGTCTCGACCTATTCTCATTATTGTTTTTGTCGTAAATCATCACTGGCGGGCACTTGGTATTCAGCATGATAGATGGACAAGCCTGATTTGGACTACAGAGGGGCCAAGGGCACGAAGCAAATCCTATGGCACACACATACACCCCCATCTAGTATCCTGTAACCAATGAGCTGAACGACACCCCTCATACCAACTCACCAGTCTCCTAAATCCCACAGGCATCATCCATGTACATATGCTTCTATGGTTCGCTCCCTACACCCAGCTACACGCATCCCCAATCACCCCCACCACACCCTCCCTGCCCTCCCCTCCTCAAGAACCAGTGCGGATGGATGCCGAGAGCCTCAGTCCGCGGAATATCCGCAGCTTCTAGCCACGTCGACGAGCACCAGCCCCCTCCCCCGTCTCCACACCCGCAACGCCCCGCCGCGCACCCATGCCCGCCGCGACGCCGCCGGCGCAAAGGCAGGGCGCCGAGGGCTGCGCTCCAACAGGGTCCGGAGGGTGGGTTCTCCCTTTCGGGCTCCCTCACTAAACGCCTGCGACCTCCTACCATTGGGTTGCATCCTTGGCCACTTGGCACCCACCCGCACCTACACCCCCGACTGCCTCCCTGTTTCCCTATGCCCTCACATCCGGGACGAGGCGCTCAGTGGAAGAAGAAGTCGTTTTTGTGAATGTACTATGTTCACCGCAGCAAGCCGCTCATAACTTCAGTCTCGTCATTGCACCTTGCCCCCTTTCACACGGCCCCCCAACCGCTATGCCCTACTGCCCCCGGACGCACACCACACCGACAGAGCCACCTCCCAAGGCGCACCCCGCCTGCCGCCTACGCCCGGACACTTGACCAAACCTGCATATCGGCTCACGCGCCGAGGTGGGCCTGCACCCGGGATGAAGCTAGTAGACTTCCCCGTCCTCAAGTCCTCTCGGCACCAAACCGCTCACTCTTCGGGAAATTGAACGCCGCACCTACAGACCAGAATACTGTGGCCAGCTGCCTGAGAACATTCCCGGTACTCTCCCCCCTCCCTGCACTCGGACCAAAACCATAACCAAAACCACCGCCACCTCCCCGTGCTGGCCCCGCCGCAGGCATCAGAGTGTAGAACTCAACATGGCGCTTCAGTTGCAAATTACCCAGTTCATCATGTCTCCTCATGTGCCCCGCCCCACCTTTCGCCCAAACGCCTCCCTCAACTCCCTCGCCCCTATAGCAACCTTTGCACTGAGCTGCAGCGCAGGTTCTCCACCCCCGTTGCAAGGCCCCCCACCCTCAACCAGACAAAACGCCACGCCTTCCCCACCGCTCCTGAACCCCCCTCCGCCTCCAGAGAGCCACCGTGTGCACCAGTCACAAGCGCCTTCCTTCATCGGCCTCGCCTTCCGCACCGCCGCCGCCCAAGACGCATCACCATCACCCTGCAGCTCTGGATCGCGCGTCATCCATCACACTGCCGCGCTCACAGCGTCCCACACTGCGAGCCTCGGACTCGACACCCTTCCACCACACTCACCAGCACCTCTCCTACGCCGCACTCCCTCTACACCCCTCCCTGCTCTGCCCCTTCCACCTAAAGTTACCTCCCACTCTGCCAGTGATTGTCGAGGGAATTTCAGGCCAGCGCACGGCACAGACAGCCGCAGCAAGCAGACATATATCCCTGCATGGCTGTTCGCAGCACATAGTCACAGTCGCTCCGTTCAGTAGCCCCTCCAGGGTTTGACTCTCCCCGGTGTAAGTAGGGGCACCACTCACGACTGCCGGCTTATTGGCTGCATACTTCCTACCCTTCACCACCCCCGCACCATACCCCGACCCCCCGTGGCCCTCGCTCCAAACCGAGCTCCCCATAATTTGCTCGCACCGCCACCCCCGAGACACCCGCTCCGGACCCAGAACCCTCACACACCAACACACTGTACCCAGATCGTACTGTGTGCGTTGCAGGTAGAACCCAAAATAGGTTGTCGGCTGTTCGGTAAGGTTGCTAAGCGTACGGTCCACACTCGCCACCAGCTAACACCCTTTCCGATCTGGCAAGGAGTAAAAAATTGAATCGGGTCCTTGGAAACACTGCCCCATGGATGGGCAATGCCCCTCCCGACACAGAGTGTTATCTTGCCGTCACCCCCCCCCCTAGTGGGTCCCCTGACCCTGCACCCACCATAACTACCCAGCCTACCACCGCGGAGGATCAGATTTACTGGCAATATCTACCTGCGGCGAAGCAGGAGGCACAATGTGTTCAGCTTCGATCATCAGGGGAAAGAAAGGTATCCTCACTTCCTCCAAGCCCTCACTCACACCTAACGAAAACCTACCTTTGGTACATGTGCGGATAGACTATGAGTACTTCCATTCACCTATCACCGTGCCCACACTGTGGCCACAAAGATAGGGATGAGCCAAAAAAGCGTCCGCAACCAGACATATTTGCTTTCTGCATACAGAGAGCTTGTGAAATCGACACCGCCCATCGTTCCAGCGGTGGATCGCACGTTATGCAGCCGGACACCCAAAAGCTACTAGCACTCACTCACTCCGGATGGGACCACCACAGTGTCAGATAGAGCTAATATTATCAACTTCACTTCTGGCGCCCTCGCAGGTCACCGTCAGATCATTGTGATATCGTCAGACAAATGCCTCGATTGTCAACACCGAGCTCAACGAGTGGAAACCACACGTCAAGCGTTCGGATTCGTCATCTAAAATTTTCTTCATCACTCGATATCACAACACGACGTTCTCATCAATCACCCTCGTAGACACTACTTCAAACTCTCTCCAGCTGTGCGCCGTCTTGTGCAAGCCCCATCACATCAAGTCACAACATAGGTGTGAGTGGCTACCTCGGAGCCCAGAAGCGAGCAGCCATCCCATCCGCAGCTCTTCTTCAACTGCATCTCCAACCACAGCATTCTCATGAGCCACAACACCACAGAGCTCATTATACGTGGAGCACAATCAGCACTTGAAAGGAATGTCAGCCTCATAACCGCAAATGGATATTATCGCCACAAGGCAGTTGCCTTCGGTTCAGGTCTCCAGGTTTCTCATCACTCATTCCTCAGATGTGCTGCACACACTGCCTTGCAAAATTGACAAATGGCGCTTCGATTGACATCGTGTGAAGCACCTAATGACCCACACCAACAGAACTTCCTTCTCCACACACCACCCCTCCAAAGATCTACTTCTCTTTCAGCAAAGTATTGCAAAATGTCGCTTGCAGGGTAAGTCCAACAGGGTAATGGCGACGACGCCGCTCCCCGAGGCAATGGAATCTGCATTCCACCACCATGGAGGCCGCCCGAAGGTGCCTACAACATGGTGATGTCCCTCTAAGGCGTTCACAATGGGTTGTGCACCCACCAAAGTCCCACAGATGTGAGGGGTGCCCCGAGCTGTGTGGTGGGGAGTGCGGCAACACTCCACCACCCCGCCATTGCCCCTACTCCCTTTCTGTTCCTCGCTTCCTAAGACACTCCTATCACCCCTAAACTTTGCCCCGCTCTGCTCAGATGCTCAGTATCAGGGTGGTGATATAGCAGTATTGTCCTCAAGGCTTTTGTTGGTTCTTTCGCCGTTAGGACGAACGAGACTCTACTTTCTACAATCATCGCATCTCAGCACCAGATGGGGGGGAAGAACTTTTCCCCAATACTTCTCTGGAAAGCAGGAAATTTGTCATACTAGTCTCCTAAACTGCAGCCCAATATCCTCAGGACACTTTCAGGTTTATACGTGGCATCAGGTTAACGAGATTCATGGTGGTCGCAAAGTGGAACGCAGCAAAAACTTTCGTCAAAACGAATTCCGCATCCTTACATTAAACTTGCATTCATCACGGCGAACCACGATTACCCACATTCATTCTCAAGAGTATTTAACTGAACCAAAAAAGGTCCCTCAGTTGAAAGATGGTGAAAAAAGTCCATTCTTCACCTGTATCAGAATACGTTGGGACCTTCTTCTTCGTCATTGAGAGCCTTCGTCACTTTTGATATTGTGCCAGCCTCAAGGAAAAAATAACATCACTGAGAATCAGTCTCGACCTATTCTCATTAATTTTTTTGTCGTAAATCATCACTGGCGGGCACTTGGTATTCAGCATGATAGATGGACAAGCCTGATTTGGACTACAGAGGGGCCAAGGGCACGAAGCAAATCCTATGGCACACACATACACCCCCATCTAGTATCCTGTAACCAATGAGCTGAACGACACCCCTCATACCAACTCACCAGTCTCCTAAATCCCACAGGCATCATCCATGTACATATGCTTCTATGGTTCGCTCCCTACACCCAGCTACACGCATCCCCAATCACCCCCACCACATCCTCCCTGCCCTCCCCTCCTCAAGAACCAGTGCGGATGGATGCCGAGAGCCTCAGTCCGCGGAATATCCGCAGCTTCTAGCCACGTCGACGAGCACCAGCCCCCTCCCCCGTCTCCACACCCGCCGCGCCGCGCCGCGCACGCATGCCCGCCGCGACGCCGCCGGCGCAAAGGCAGGGCGCCGAGGGCTGCGCTCCAACAGGGTCCGGAGGGTGGGTTCTCCCTTTCGGGCTCCCTCACTAAACGCCTGCGACCTCCTACCATTGGGTTGCATCCTTGGCCACTTGGCACCCACCCGCACCTACACCCCCGACTGCCTCCCTGTTTCCCTCTGCCCTCACATCCGGGACGAGGCGCTCAGTGGAAGAAGAAGTCGTTTTTGTGAATGTACTATGTTCACCGCAGCAAGCCGCTCATAACTTCAGTCTCGTCATTGCACCTTGCCCCCTTTCACACGGCCCCCCAACCGCTATGCCCTACTGCCCCCGGACGCACACCACACCGACAGAGCCACCTCCCAAGGTGCATCCCGCCTGCCGCCTACGCCCGGACACTTGACCAAACCTGCATATCGGCTCACGCGCCGAGGTGGGCCTGCACCCGGGATGAAGCTAGTAGACTTCCCCGTCCTCAAGTCCTCTCGGCACCAAACCGCTCACTCTTCGGGAAATTGAACGCCGCACCTACAGACCAGAATACTGTGGCCAGCTGCCTGAGAACATTCCCGGTACTCTCCCCCCTCCCTGCACTCGGACCAAAACCATAACCAAGACCACCACCACCTCCCCGTGCTGGCCCCGCCGCAGGCATCAGAGTGTAGAACTCAACATGGCGCTTCAGTTGCAAATTACCCAGTTCATCATGTCTCCTCATGTGCCCCGCCCCACCTCCCGCCCAAACGCCTCCCTCAACTCCCTCGCCCCTATAGCAACCTTTGCACTGAGCTGCAGCGCAGGTTCTCCACCCCCGTTGCAAGGCCCCCCACCCTCAACCAGACAAAACGCCACGCCTTCCCCGCCGCTCCTGAACCCCCCTCCGCCTCCAGAGAGCCGCCGTGTGCACCAGTCACAAGCGCCTTCCTTCATCGGCCTCGCCTTCCGCACCGCCGCCGCCCAAGACGCATCACCATCACCCTGCAGCTCTGGATCGCGCGTCATCCATCACACTGCCGCGCTCACAGCGTCCCACACTGCGAGCCTCGGACTCGACACCCTTCCACCACACTCACCAGCACCTCTCCTACGCCGCACTCCCTCTACACCCCTCCCTGCTCTGCCCCTTCCACCTAAAGTTACCTCCCACTCTGCCAGTGATTGTCGAGGGAATTTCAGGCCAGCGCACGGCACAGACAGCCGCAGCAAGCAGACATATATCCCTGCATGGCTGTTCGCAGCACATAGTCACAGTCGCTCCGTTCAGTAGCCCCTCCAGGGTTTGACTCTCCCCGGTGTAAGTAGGGGCACCACTCACGATTGCCGGCTTATTGGCTGCATACTTCCTACCCTTCACCACCGCCGCACCATACCCCGACCCCCCGTGGCCCTCGCTCCAAACCGAGCTCCCCATAATTTGCTCGCACCGCCACCCCCGAGACACCCGCTCCGGACCCAGAACCCCTCACACACCAACACACTGTACCCAGATCGTACTGTGTGCGTTGCAGGTAGAACCCAAAATAGGTTGTCGGCTGTTCGGTAAGGTTGCTAAGCGTACGGTCCACACTCGCCACCAGCTAACACCCTTTCCGATCTGGCAAGGAGTAAAAAATTGAATCGGGTCCTTGGAAACACTGCCCCATGGATGGGCAATGCCCCTCCCGACACAGAGTGTTATCTTGCCGTCACCCCCCCCCCTAGTGGGTCCCCTGACCCTGCACCCACCATAACTACCCAGCCTACCACCGCGGAGGATCAGATTTACTGGCAATATCTACCTGCGGCGAAGCAGGAGGCACAATGTGTTCAGCTTCGATCATCAGGGGAAAGAAAGGTATCCTCACTTCCTCCAAGCCCTCACTCACACCTAGGAAAACCTACCTTTGGTACATGTGCGGATAGACTATGAGTACTTCCATTCACCTATCACCGTGCCCACACTGTGGGCCACAAAGATAGGGATGAGCCAAAAAAGCGTCCGCAACCAGACATATTTGCTTTCTGCATACAGAGAGCTTGTGAAATCGACACCGCCCATCGTTCCAGCGGTGGATCGCACGTTATGCAGCCGGACACCCAAAAGCTACTAGCACTCACTCACTCCGGATGGGACCACCACAGTGTCAGATAGAGCTAATATTATCAACTTCACTTCTGGCGCCCTCGCAGGTTACCGTCAGATCATTGTGATATCGTCAGACAAATGCCTCGATTGTCAACACCGAGCTCAACGAGTGGAAACCACACGTCAAGCGTTCGGATTCGTCATCTAAAATTTTCTTCATCACTCGATATCACAACACGACGTTCTCATCAATCACCCTCGTAGACACTACTTCAAACTCTCTCCAGCTGTGCTCCGTCTTGTGCAAGCCCCATCACATCAAGTCACAACATAGGTGTGAGTGGCTACCTCGGAGCCCAGAAGCGAGCAGCCATCCCATCCGCAGCTCTTCTTCAACTGCATCTCCAACCACAGCATTCTCATGAGCCACAACACCACAGAGCTCATTATACGTGGAGCACAATCAGCACTTGAAAGGAATGTCAGCCTCATAACCGCAAATGGATATTATCGCCACAAGGCAGTTGCCTTCGGTTCAGGTCTCCAGGTTTCTCATCACTCATTCCTCAGATGTGCTGCACACACTGCCTTGCAAAATTGACAAATGGCGCTTCGATTGACATCGTGTGAAGCACCTAATGACCCACACCAACAGAACTTCCTTCTCCACACACCACCCCTCCAAAGATCTACTTCTCTTTCAGCAAAGTATTGCAAAATGTCGCTTGCAGGGTAAGTCCAACAGGGTAATGGCGACGACGCCGCTCCCCGAGGCAATGGAATCTGCATTCCACCCCCATGGAGGCCGCCCGAAGGTGCCTACAACATGGTGGTGTCCCTCTAAGGCGTTCACAATGGGTTGTGCACCCACCAAAGTCCCACAGATGTGAGGGGTGCCCCGAGCTGTGTGGTGGGGAGTGCGGCAACACTCCACCACCCCGCCATTGCCCCTACTCCCTTTCTGTTCCTCGCTTCCTAAAGACTCCTATCACCCCTAAACTTTGCCCCGCTCTGCTCAGATGCTCAGTATCAGGGTGGTGATATAGCAGTATTGTCCTCAAGGCTTTTGTTGGTTCTTTCGCCGTTAGGACGAACGAGACTCTACTTTCTACAATCATCGCATCTCAGCACCAGATTGGGGGGAAGAACTTTCTCTAATAGGACCCAGGAAGCAGGGAAAGCAGCAGAGAGTCAGTGTGGTGCATGTCACATAATCTCTCACTGAGCATTGAAGCCTCGAGAAAAATGGTGTTTGGGTGAAGCATTCTCCTCATCCTCTCTTTCCACTTCCAAAGTGCACCCCCCCAAAAAAAAAACCTACAGGCAAGGGAGAGTTGCCTCAGACATCCAAGGAAGGTGCACCGCAGCAGCTCTCAATCCCGGCAGGGAGAAAGCTCTAGTTGAGGCCTGCGAATGGCCTAGCCTGAGAGCCTCGATTGGCATCTTCATCATCAGCCTCTCTCCCACACTGTACCCAGATAGTACAGTCACAAAATGATCCTCTTATTGCAAGGGCTGGTTGCTCTGAACAAATCTATCATCACAATATTCAGTAGCAGAACTGACATATAATGCGTTTTCATCACAGCAACAACCCATGACAGAATTGAGAGAATTGACTCACAAATACAGCACAAACACAGAAAATGAAAAGCTCAGTAGCATCCATTGGTTAAAATCCAGCAACAAGGCTGTGCCTTTCAAGAGAAGCTGTCTTGCAGCATATTGGCGTCGCCAACATTTTCTTCAAAAGACCAGGGTCATATCCACTTTCTTGCTTTTCCTATATGTAGATCAACCAGCCTGGAGGAAAGTCAGTATGAAAATGTACCATGTTAACGCTGGGACTAAACTAAAGAGATGTAGATATCTCATCTTGTTTAGGCTTTCCGGTGCTCAGGGTGAGTAGGAGGTTGGTTGAGTCTCATCGGCTCGCTCGACAAGTAAAACAAATTTCTTCCCATTGCACAAAAGAAATACCGATAACGTCGGCAAGTATCACGCATCAGAGTGCTAAATCGTTCATGACCGCAAAGTATTGCAAAATGTTGCTTGCAGGGTAAGTCCAACAGGGTAATGGCGACGACGCCGCTCCCCGAGGCAATGGAATCTGCATTCCACCCCCATGGAGGCCGCCCAAAGGTGCCTACAACATGGCGGTTTCCCTCTAAGGCGTTCACAATGGGTTGTGCACCCACCAAAGTCCCACGGATGTGAGGGGTGCCCCGAGCTGTGTGGTGGGGAGTGTGGCAACACTCCACCACCCCGCCATTGCCCCTACTCCCTTTCTGTTCCTCGCTTCCTAAGACACTCCTATCACCCCTAAACTTTGCCCCGCTCTGCTCAGATGCTCAGTATCAGGGTGGTGATATAGCAGTATTGTCCTCAAGGCTTTTCTTGGTTCTTTCGCCGTTAGGACGAACGAGACTCTAATTTCTACAATCATCGCATCTCAGCACCAGATGGGGGGGAAGAACTTTTCCCCAATACTTCTCTGGAAAGCAGGAAATTTGTCATACTAGTCTCCTAAACTGCAGCCCAATATCCTCAGCACAGATCTTGGTTTGTATGGAAGTCGTCATGCAATATCAGTATTAGCATGGAATTTGGCATCACAGGATAGCAGGCACTTGCAGAAAGAGTGACACTGGCCTCAGAGATCTTGGTGATGTGCTGTCGTCATGAACAATGTTTCAAGAGTAGCAAATATTTACTCGTCTTCATTGGCCAGGAATCAACCCTCTAACTCACAATAACAAATCGTACCTACCGGCACGGTGCATCTGAGCAGAAGTAGTATCGCACCTGAGCGCCACACATCAAGCCGTGACCACCCACCCGCCACGCTGTCCACTTTCACTCCAGACCTGCAAATCGATCAAAACACCCAGGAATGTGTGGCGCTCAGTACATCTGACAAGAAATCGGAGAGCAGTCAATGTGCAGTCACTTGTGCGGACAAAACCCCAAGAGTTGCTTCACAGAGAAGACTTTATGACCATGCATCCCCCGTGCAGAGATTGCACAAGCGAGTGTCACCTGACACGCATGAATGAAAAAAGTGTATCTTCCGTCAGCAGCACCTCTGCAAACAGTGTAAAAGTCTCCAATGTGAGACGGTGTTCGAACATGCATGAAAGGACACTTTCAGGTTTATACGTGGCTTCAGGTTAACGAGATTCATGTTGGTCGTCAAAGAAATCAGATGGTACGGACAAAAAGAATATTCATCATTAGCCACATTCTTGTGCAAAATCTATGCCCTAATCGGATGTCCTGAACACCAACCTCACCCGGTACAACTGTCTGAAAGTCACCAAATATTGTTGGGATGATTTCATCGCCATAATTAAAACAAACTTATTATGCCGTTGGTAAGATATCCACTAGTCAGTTTAGCGCAGTGTCTAGAGTGCACCGGTCATTGGAAAAGCCTGGCTCACTGCTTTCACCACGCATGTTCTCACATATACACCCAAAATGAAATTCGCTCAGTAGGAAGGCAGCAAAAACATTCGTCAAAACGAATTCCGCATCCTGACACAAAACTTGCATTCATCACGGCGAACCACAGTTACCCACATTCATCCTCAAGAGTATTCAACTGAACCAAAAAAGGTCCCTCAGTTGAAAGATAGTGAAAAAAATCCATTCTTCACCTGTATCAGAATATGTTGGGACCTTCTTCTTCGTCATTGAGAGCCTTCGTCACTTTTGATATTGTGCCAGCCTCAGGGAAAAAATAACATCACTGAGAATCAGTCTCGACCTATTCTCATTAATTTTTTTGTCGTAAATCATCACTGGCGGGCACTTGGTATTCAGCATGATAGATGGACAAGCCTGATTTGGACTACAGAGGGGCCAAGGGCACGAAGCAAATCCTATGGCACACACATACACCACCATCTAGTATCCTGTAACCAATGAGCTGAACGACACCCCTCATACCAACTCACCAGTCTCCTAAATCCCACAGGCATCATCCATGTACATATGCTTCTATGGTTCGCTCCCTACACCCAGCTACACGCATCCCCAATCACCCCCACCACATCCTCCCTGCCCTCCCCTCCTCAAGAACCAGTGCGGATGGATGCCGAGAGCCTCAGTCCGCGGAATATCCGCAGCTTCTAGCCACGTCGACGAGCACCAGCCCCCTCCCCCGTCTCCACACCCGCAACGCCCCGCCGCGCACCCATGCCCGCCGCGACGCCGCCGGCGCAAAGGCAGGGCGCCGAGGGCTGCGCTCCAACAGGGTCCGGAGGGTGGGTTCTCCCTTTCGGGCTCCCTCACTAAACGCCTGCGACCTCCTACCATTGGGTTGCATCCTTGGCCACTTGGCACCCACCCGCACCAACACCCCTGACTGCCTCCCTGTTTCCCTCTGCCCTCACATCCGGGATGAGGCGCTCAGTGGAAGAAGAAGTCGTTTTTGTGAATGTACTATGTTCACCGCAGCAAGCCGCTCATAACTTCAGTCTCGTCATTGCACCTTGCCCCCTTTCACACGGCCCCCCAACCGCTATGCCCTACTGCCCCCGGACGCACACCACACCGACAGAGCCACCTCCCAAGGTGCATCCCGCCTGCCGCCTACGCCCGGACACTTGACCAAACCTGCATATCGGCTCACGCGCCGAGGTGGGCCTGCACCCGGGATGAAGCTAGTAGACTTCCCCGTCCTCAAGTCCTCTCGGCACCAAACCGCTCACTCTTCGGGAAATTGAACGCCGCACCTACAGACCAGAATACTGTGGCCAGCTGCCTGAGAACATTCCCGGTACTCTCCCCCCTCCCTGCACTCGGACCAAAACCATAACCAAGACCACCACCACCTCCCCGTGCTGGCCCCGCCGCAGGCATCAGAGTGTAGAACTCAACATGGCGCTTCAGTTGCAAATTACCCAGTTCATCATGTCTCCTCATGTGCCCCGCCCCACCTCCCGCCCAAACGCCTCCCTCAACTCCCTCGCCCCTATAGCAACCTTTGCACTGAGCTGCAGCGCAGGTTCTCCACCCCCGTTGCAAGGCCCCCCACCCTCAACCAGACAAAACGCCACGCCTTCCCCGCCGCTCCTGAACCCCCCTCCGCCTCCAGAGAGCCGCCGTGTGCACCAGTCACAAGCGCCTTCCTTCATCGGCCTCGCCTTCCGCACCGCCGCCGCCCAAGACGCATCACCATCACCCTGCAGCTCTGGATCGCGCGCCATCCATCACACTGCCGCGCTCACAGCGTCCCACACTGCGAGCCTCGGACTCGACACCCTTCCACCACACTCACCAGCACCTCTCCTACGCCGCACTCCCTCTACACCCCTCCCTGCTCTGCCCCTTCCACCTAAAGTTACCTCCCACTCTGCCAGTGATTGTCGAGGGAATTTCAGGCCAGCGCACGGCACAGACAGCCGCAGCAAGCAGACATATATCCCTGCATGGCTGTTCGCAGCACATAGTCACAGTCGCTCCGTTCAGTAGCCCCTCCAGGGTTTGACTCTCCCCGGTGTAAGTAGGGGCACCACTCACGATTGCCGGCTTATTGGCTGCATACTTCCTACCCTTCACCACCGCCGCACCATACCCCGACCCCCCGTGGCCCTCGCTCCAAACCGAGCTCCCCATAATTTGCTCTCACCGCCACCCCCGAGACACCCGCTCCGGACCCAGAACCCCTCACACACCAACACACTGTACCCAGATACTACTGTGTGCGTTGCAGGTAGAACCCAAAATAGGTTGTCGGCTGTTCGGTAAGGTTGCTAAGCGTACGGTCCACACTCGCCACCAGCTAACACCCTTTCCGATCTGGCAAGGAGTAAAAAATTGAATCGGGTCCTTGGAAACACTGCCCCATGGATGGGCAATGCCCCTCCCGACACAGAGTGTTATCTTGCCGTCACCCCCCCCCCTAGTGGGTCCCCTGACCCTGCACCCACCATAACTACCCAGCCTACCACCGCGGAGGATCAGATTTACTGGCAATATCTACCTGCGGCGAAGCAGGAGGCACAATGTGTTCAGCTTCGATCATCAGGGGAAAGAAAGGTATCCTCACTTCCTCCAAGCCCTCACTCACACCTAGGAAGACTTACCTTTGGTACATGTGCGGATAGACTATGAGTACTTCCATTCACCTATCACCGTGCCCACACTGTGGCCACAAAGATAGGGATGAGCCAAAAAAGCGTCCGCAACCAGACATATTTGCTTTCTGCATACAGAGAGCTTGTGAAATCGACACCGCCCATCGTTCCAGCGGTGGATCGCACGTTATGCAGCCGGACACCCAAAAGCTACTAGCACTCACTCACTCCGGATGGGACCACCACAGTGTCAGATAGAGCTAATATTATCAACTTCACTTCTGGCGCCCTCGCAGGTCACCGTCAGATCATTGTGATATCGTCAGACAAATGCCTCGATTGTCAACACCGAGCTCAACGAGTGGAAACCACACGTCAAGCGTTCGGATTCGTCATCTAAAATTTTCTTCATCACTCGATATCACAACACGACGTTCTCATCAATCACCCTCGTAGACACTACTTCAAACTCTCTCCAGCTGTGCGCCGTCTTGTGCAAGCCCCATCACATCAAGTCACAACA